>CAIGRP010033097.1:0-26009 GCA_903798385.1 Fraxinus cuspidata
TAATCATTCATCTCCCTTTATTTAAATTGTTCTCTTAGTAGATAACTTTAAACGTAATTTACTTAGTTTTAGTCAATTTTGTGATTAATGTTATCATATAAAATTTGATTTCTCCAAGTGTCTTATTGATGATACTACATAAAAAAAGTAACGTTTATAGGAAGCCGAAGTAAGGATGATTATGACTAAACACTAAAGTTTGATTGCGGAGAAAAATGTTTATCAGGTTTAAATTATGATACTTGGATACGGTATAAAACATTAGGTCATGTTAGCATATACATGCTTTCAAAATTTTCAAAAAATTGATTTGTTAAAGGTTTGTCAAATATGAAATTTGAAAAAGACAAAATTTGTGATTCAAGAAAAACAAGTAAAGAGTTCTTTCAATTCAAATTAAAGCAACATTCTTTAACTACAAAATCTTTTAACATCTCCACGTCAATATTTTTGGACCATCTAGAATCACAAGTTTAAATGGTAAACGTTATACTTTCGTCATTATTGATAACTTATCGAAATTTACTTGAGTCCCATTTTTGAACTTAAAAGATGAAGTTTGAATGCATTTGAATATTTTTTGTAAGAAGATTCAAAATAAAAAGATATACACTAATTACTACCATTAGGTGTGATCATGGTGGAGAACTTGAAAATATTGCATTTAATGATTTTTGCAAAAATTTATGGCTATAATCATAATTTCTCGGCTACTAGAATTTCTCAATAAAATGGTGTAGTAGAAAGAAAAAATCGCACATTATAAGAAATAATTAGGATCATGGTAAATGAAAATAGCATGACAAAATACTTTTGGGCCTAAGCTATCAATACCGTTTGCTATATTGTAAATAGAGTTTAGTTAGTCGAAAGAAAACTAAAACCTCCCTATGAGTTTTGGAAAAATAGAATTCCGAATATCCGGCTATTTCAAAGTTTTTTGTTGTAAATATTTTATTTTAAGCACAAAAGAAAATATGAAAATATTTGATTCAAAATCTGATATTGGAATCTTTTTAGGTTACTCATCGATTAGCAAAACTTATAGTCTTTAACAAGATAAACTTAGTCGTTGAAGAATTTATGCATGTTATTTTTGATGAAATTAATCCTCTTGATCAAGAGAGATATTGATAATGATATAAGTTTGGAGATTCATTTTGAGCAAATAAAATCAAACAAGGAAGATATTAAGATGTAGAAGATCAATATGAGGAAGAAGCAAATGTACAACTAGATGAAGAAAAATTTTCTGAAATATAAAGTGATCAATCTCTTCCCAACTAATGGATTCAAACAAAGTACATCTTGAACATGCTCAATAAGTTTGAAATGGAAGAGATGAAATCAATGAACACTACAATAAGCTCATCAATCAAACTAGATGATCAAGGTATTTCCATAAACATATCAAAAATATCGAGGTATGATCGGATCTTTCCTTTAATTAATCGCAAGTAAACTTGATATTATGTTTAGTGTGTGATTTTGTGCTATATTCCAACCAAATACTCAAAAATCACACTTTAATGCCGTAAAACGAAGTTTAGATATCTTAGTAGCATTATGATATTACGTCTACGGCATTCTAAAGGCCCCCAAAAGTGGGATATTGTATTAGAATTTGTGAATAAAGAAAATTAATTGGTCGATATTCTCATTAAATCTCTAACGCTTGATAAATTTTCATATATTCAAAGCAATTTGAAAATTATCGATGAATTCGAAGTATGTGGCTAAATTGAATTCATACTGAATGTTCTCGTATGATTCTATGTGTATACTGGTTGGAACTTGCATAAATTTTACCCAAATGATTATACTTTTGCTATTTTATTATTCATACTTTGATTATTATTTTACTATAAATATGATGATTATCCTCTTATTTAAACTTGTATATATTTCGCATCATGTACTTAATTGAGAGGGAATATATTACTATTTTCTATGATTGATTTCTTATTTAAACTTGTATATATTTGACATCTTGTACTTAATTGAGTGAGAATATATTACTATTTTATATGGTTGATTTAAAGTTTTGATCTTATATACAATATTCTGACTCTCATATGTGCTACATTTTTGCTTATGACAAAATGGGGAAAATATATGAGATGATATGCTTCATGAGAATGTGATGCTTGCCTTGATAAACACATGCTTTAAAATGAATGGCTATTGGTTTGTAAAAATAGGGGAAATATATGGATTACATTTAAAATTTATAATGTATACTCCTTTATCAATATGATATCAATTGTTCAATTTTATCTTGCAAATCATCTTGTTTGTCATAATAAAAAATGGGAAAATTATTGACCTACTACGGTTGATTTCATTTTAATGTTTTGATCATAACAAATAAGATTGATATTGTTTCTAACAAATGATTTTGAGTAATGATAGTTCAATGTTAAAATCAATCAAACATAGTCAAAATCAACTCATTATAAATCGGACTCGAAATAAAGATCAAAGTAGTCAAAATCAACACATTATAAATCATACATGAAATGAAGATCAAATTGGAAGCATTCAAGTCAAACCATTCGAGACGAGAACTTAAAAGACAAACATCAATAAAAAGCAAGATCAAGAGCATGAGAGACAACATTAAAAAAAAAAAAAAAAAATCAAGACGAGAAGTCTAACAGACAAATTTCGGAGCAAGATAAAAAACTAAATTTCTTAATTCAAAAACAAGGATACTAATACTTCGATATTTAGCAATGAATGATAAAAGATCAAAAACTGTTTTATACACGAATTGAGATTATTTCAAGAAAACACTTGTATAAAAATTTATTTTTTAAAAAGGTAAGTGTTTCAATTTGATATTAAAATTTTTACAATGTTACTTACATTGAAAGATAAATTGAAAACATTCTTCAGAAACCCATATTTTTTTTTAAAAAAAGGTCAAAGTAAAAGTCAACGTGGATGTCCGGTTCATCCAACGGTCAAATTTTTAATCATTCTGATTTCTGACGCACAACGGCTAGTTTAGTCGTCAAGAGTGGCAGACGTCCGGTTGATCAGAAATTTTGACCGTTTGATTACTATAAGTACCACTTCACTTTGTATTCATAAAACAACTATAGCTTTCTTGTGAAATATATTTGTGAAAAATCTTCTTTGAACTTACATTTTTACATTCATTTCATTTATTTTTTCATAACAAAAATTTTGATTATTGAATCAAACTTCTTGAATTATTTTTCTCATCAACATTTGTCATTTCTCTTAGTGTTTAACTTATTTATATCAATTTTAAAATAGAGATATATTTTTTGAAGAAGATCTTTGCACATACATTGTATAAAATTTTATCCTTCTTCATATACAACTTTCATGTATTGAATCAAATTTGTAAAACCTTCATATTCATTAAAGTTTCTCATTTCTCTATTAATACTTAATTTATTACAATTATTCACTAATTAGATCACAACTATTTATCGATCACAAATTATCAAATTAATTGGTTACAACTTCTTTATCGATCACAAATTATCAAATTAGATGATCAAGATTTATCTTTTGGTCACAAAGATACAAATTGTAGATCACAATTACAAATTTAGTTACAAACTGCACATTTTTTAGGCCGTATATATTTATTTGTCACAAATTTCACATTTTATTGCTCATATTTACCAATAATTGATCACAATTACTCTCCACCCACCCCATCCCACTCTCACTAGCACCACCAAAATACCGCTGTCACCTCACCACCACCATACATCTTTGTACCTAAAACTCTGCTACCATCACACCACCACCACCGCCACACTATCAAGACGTATGACTACATCACCATCACATGTAGTGGTGATGGGATGGGTGTTTGTCAACACATTTGCGCCATGGATTGGGGTGGTGGCAAGTGGCGGTGGTGAAGTAGTGGGAAAAAAGGTTAAGGTATTGGGTTCTGGGCGATTTAATGGGATGTGTTGTAGTATACCTAGTTTTTGAAAGAATAAAATTAAACTGTAATTTTTGAGACTATAAATTAAAACCCTTAGGTGTAATTTCCTCATTTTAAAAATAGGGACCAAATAAGGAATAAATATACTTTATCTTCCAGCTCCTATTTGGTTCAAATTAAAATCTATTTTTAATTTTAAGTCAAAAGTAACAATTAATTTTAACCACACATTTCATGAGGTTCACAACTCTTCAACCACACATTTTATCAACTTTTATAAAAAACTATTAAAATTTTGATTTTAATCTATACCAAACACGGGCCTAATTTGCGTGCCTATAGCAGCCTAAATAAGCCTATGTTTGAGCTCTTTTTGTTCAAAATTTATTTTTTCTAAAACTCATTTTCAACCACACATTCTTCTATAAAATAATTTTACACATAAACTCAATTATTTTTTTCTATTATTTAACCATACATTCCACATAAAATTATTATTTCAAAACCTATTTTCCCCTCAAAAATTGGCCTCGAACAACCTAAATAAGATCTAAATTAAAACAAACACCTATTTATGGAATGCTCTTAGAGGTGTCAACGAGCCAGTCAGGCAGGCTCACAAGATGAAATTGCAGGTTCGGGTTCGACTAGAGTAAAAATGGTCCGAGCTTTTTTGGCTCGAGCCGAACTTTTACTCGGCCAAAAAAAACTAGACTCGACCCGAGCTTTCGGCTCAGGATATAGTGAGCCGAATTTTTTCCCTTAAATTCCTGAGAAATCTAACCTTTTTTTTAAAGAATTTAAAATTAGTACAATTCATATGAATTATAAATTAAAAAAAAGTTACAACCCTCCTTTTTTCGAGTTTGAAACCGGCTACAATCAATGTAGACAGAGTTAAAATTGTACACGAATAAAATATTTCATGTAAAATTTTTCTTGAAACAAATACTTTTAAAATTACATATTTCTTTTTAAAGTTAAAACTGATTGGTGTAAATTGATATGAAACTCAAACTTTTTACTTCATATTTATATTAAAAAAGTATCATTTTCGATCAAATTTGAATTTCAAATTTGAATATAGCTGCTACTTGTTACGCTACGGCTACCACAGCCTTGTACGCAGTTGTTTTCATTTATTTTTTTAGGTTCGGCTCTTGCGGGCAGAATGTGGCCCATAACACCTCTTGGGCTCGGGCTCGGGCTCGAGTTGACGTCCTAAAATAGGGCTTGGCCCGAGCCTCGACTTGGTTTTTCCAAGCCATGAGATGGATCAGCTCGGACTTTTCTCGGGTTGAGCCACGGACCGTCCGAGCCGAAGAGCCAAATTGACACCCCTAAATGCTCTGCTTTCCATGCCACTTAGATGGTGGCAAAACGTTGCATCTTTTCGTGCGTGTATTTCATACTATTTTTTAATTGCATAACTGTTTATTAGCTTCTGTTTGAGTCCCACTATTTTAACGGTTGTGTTACATTTACACACAACTTATAGATTAGTGTACATACATATGATGTATTGAGGTATATATTAGATAAAAATTTCTTCAACCAAATTTTAAAAAATAAACGTTCACGCCCTCTTTAAAACTTTACGTAACTTCCTATGTACAACAGAATTATTCTTATTTTAAAAGTTATTTTTCTCCGAATTTATTTTCAACTACACATTCTTTCAATAAAATAATTTAAACGTATCACAAAACTTTTTCTGACTTTTTAACTACATATTCTACAAATATAAATATTACAAAACCTATTTTTTCAACATAATGGGGGCTAAAACAATGGCTTACAGTCTGTTTGAGCCCTATTCTTTTTTGGAAATAATGTATTTTGGAATGGTATTTTGATGGAGAATATGTGGTTAAATAATAACGAAAAATTTTGGATTTACGTATAATATATTTTTTTAAAGAATCTGTGATTGAAAATAAGAGAGAAAAGTGTAATTTGAAAATAATGGAGACCAAACAAGGGCTTAATAAGATTAGGCAAATATGATTAAAATATAACCTGTGTTTGGTTCAGATAAAATATTTGATTAAAATTTTGATATACTTGTGAATTTCATCAGAGCCAGAGGGCACACATTTTTTTTTGCTAAGACGATACATAGATTTTTTTTTTATTCCTTAAAAAAGAAATTTTACCTCAAAAACAAATTGGGCTTGGGGGCAGGCTTGGACTCCTTCCATCTACTTCGATCTCATTAATTGTGTGATTGGATAAAAATTTTAGAAAAAATATAAATTTTCAGAGATGAGAGCTAGATAGGGACATAACTAAATTTACAATGTTATTAGAGGTTTACTTGA
Organism: Fraxinus cuspidata; assembly: GCA_903798385.1. Classification (NCBI taxonomy): domain Eukaryota; kingdom Viridiplantae; phylum Streptophyta; class Magnoliopsida; order Lamiales; family Oleaceae; genus Fraxinus; species Fraxinus cuspidata. Next base: position 6,259 of record CAIGRP010033097.1, read on the forward strand.
GTTTGTTTGAGCCTCATTGTTTGGTAGAATAAATTTTATAATAGTAATTTTTTTTTTTGGAGAACGTATGATTAAAAGTATGACAAAACTTTTGATTTACGTTTAAAATTATTTTATTAAAAGAATGATATTAAAAATGAGTTTGAGAAAAAATGAATTTTTAAAGAATAAAGTTCAAACGGAGGCTAAATTCAAGTAGTTGTACTTATTATTTGCGTGTGAAGTCGGAATTTAATATAGAACTAACAAATGCTATATAAAATATTACTTGATTCAGTTTGTTTTCTGATTTGTAAATATTTGTTAATTATTTTGTTCGTTTAGAAATTACTGAAGTTGAGAAAGGTGTTTCGTAAAATTTTGTAAACGTACGAGATCGTAACACATAATAAATTAACTGAATTGAGAATATTGTCTTAAATGAAATAAATTTCAATTCAAGGATCTAATTTTTTATGGAATTCGAATTATGTAAATATAAAAAAATTTGATTTTTATTATTATTCTAAACTAAATATAAGAAAGCAGTAAAATTAAAGTTTGTATCAAATTATGGATAATTGTATTGGATTTTGAATTCCCCTATTGCTATAAATTTCAATTCTTGATTTGTAATTTAGTTTCCTTCATGCGTTATTGACAATCGATAAATGTATGATATATAATTTTATTTTTCAAAGCAAATTAAATCTATCCTAATCATGACCCGATTTATTCTTAACTCGAATTCGATTGTTTAGAATGCATTAAATTTCAGATTATCTATATGATTATATACATGATAAATATTATTCCTAATATTTATTACACATATGTTAATTTTATTGCTTTCTAAATTTATTGTGAATTTCTCAACACTACAACAATCAACTAATTATCTAAATGGTGGCTAATCAATTAAATGATGTAACATATATGCAAAATTAATCAAGGTACGATAGAAATACTAAACTATTAGTATTGAATTAGAAATACAAAAAATGATGACATATAACATGCTTTTAAATAAATTACAAGAAAAATAAAGAAAAATCATCACATGAATAATGAAAAATGTAATTAATCTTGTTCTTCAATTTCAAGGTTGAATTTTTTAAAATCTTGATGTAATTGACTTCAACTCTTTGCTATGGCTTGAATTTCTCTATCAAAATATAGCAATTGCGTCTTGTTTTTAATGAATTTAATGATATTATTATGTAAGAAGAGACAAGATAGAGGCTTTTTTTTTTTTTTTTTCCAATGTTCTCTATTCATAAGGGTTGAATTTAGATCAAGAAATTGTTCCAAAGTTGTTACTAATAAGAGTTTGAATAAAAAGGGAAATTGACCCGTTGGTAAGAGAATTTGGCCCAGGCGCACGCGCTATATGATTCACTGAGTGCGCATCGTGGCGTAAGTTTTTTTTTCAATAAATAATATATAGGTTTGTGTGCATGCCAGAATAGCCCGCGTGCACGCCGATTCACGTTGGTTTGTCTTTGAACAATTTTTGGTATTTTGGTTATAATTTTCTTTTTCGATATCCAATTAAGGCAATCCAAAGTGCTTTGAAAGGTTAATTCAAAGTGCTACAATTTTTGTAGAAGTAATATTTTTCAAATTCAAACATTTGCTATGCTAAAAATAAGTCCCAATGTGAGGCTGAAAATTCTTAGCATAACTTTTTTGATTGGAAATTGATTTGTCAAAATATTTTAACTATATTTCACTCATTTAACCTTCAATTGCATCAAATTGATCATATGTGATCTTCAATCATCATTTTATGATCAGAATCAACTACTGAATGTTTGTACTTTGGTTCTCGAACTTTGAACTTCTTTCATTTTCGCCCATTTTTCCTCCACTTCTTCCAATTCATCCAATTTTTCTCGAGTTTTGTCTAACAAACAAAATTAATACTAAATTAGACGATGAAAATCAAGATTAATGATAATTAATCACATTGGCCCTATCAAAAAGGCAAAATTAGCTCTCATTTAAGTTCCATTAAAATTAGATTTTTGAAAAAAAAAATTTAAAATTTTTTTTTTGAAGAATATGTGGTTGAAAAATAAGAAAAAAAAATTAAATCAACGTGTAACATTATGTTTATGAGAAATGTGATTGAAAATAAGTTTTGAAAAAACGTATTTTTGAACAATTAATCTTGTTGGCCTGGGTCATTGACACCCTCTTGACAGGGATTTAAAATTTCCCACATGTGAAGGTTATTAGTTGGAGGGAAACATTACCATGTGAGAGAGGAAGAGAAATACACGTGAGTGGTTGTGTTGAAGGAACCCACAACAGAAAATGGAGCGCACAGTAGAAAATTAGACAACAATTAAGCATCCTTCACTAAATTGTTCCCCAAATTGAAAAATCTTAGAATCCCATTAAGTAAGCGTGACATCTTCGGTGAAGAGAAGAATTTTTCCCAAAATTAGTAAGCGATTTTTCTTTCATCAGATTATTTCGAGATATCGCTCCAACCAAGAGAAGAAAACGTACGTTATTTCCTAGATTAATTTGATTTTCATTAACTGATGTACTACTGATGTTTCTTTAGTTATTATTCTGGTGTTTCCATGGTGGTGGTGCTGTGGCTCTTCACATTGTTGAAGTAGGGGGATGTTGGGGAGATTAGGGATGTTATTATAATTTTATTGTCTTTTATTTATTTGTTATTAAAATTTCATATGTCCTGTTCATTTTAACACCAACTTTGTCGAGAATATTTATTTTGAGAGCTTTAGACACTACATTGCAATTTCCCTATTTGTAAATTTATGTCCTGTTCATTCTTCTTCAATCTAAAAATTAGTTTTTAATCTATACTGAATTAGTTTTTAGAGAACTTGCATTCTTTCTTTGTGGTATTAGTTTTTAATCTAAGCTTCAGACACTAAATTGCAATTTCTGAGCACATTCATTTTAACACCAAATTTATGCTCTCTATTATGCTCTTCAGATTGTGTGAAATCACTTAAAGTATACATGAGTTATGTACTAAATTTTCATTATGTTCTAATTTTGTTGATTATCATATGCTCTTTGTTGAAGTAAAGAACGTATTTGAGAATAATGTTGTAACTATGTATCGTAGTGTTAGTTACTATATTACTGAACATGACCGACTATGTTATTGCAGCCGAAGAGATTATGGATGAAGTGTGAAACGAGCACAATGATGTTTCGGTGGAATCAGATGATGAGAACGGGACGGACTCCGTTAACATAGTAAAAGGTCAAATCTCATCGAGAGACGATGTTATTGTACCTCAGGTGGGTATGCAGTTTAAGGATTTGAAGGACATGTTTTACATGTACCAAAAATATGCGTACGCCATTGGTTTTCCCTTTAAGAAAAGAAACTCGAAAAGGAGACGATGGAGAATTGAGATATGTGACACTGGCATGTAGCTGTGAAGGTCGAAGACTTGGTAATACTAGCGAATCTTTGAAGCTACAACCAACAATTCAGATGGGGTGTAAAGCTGGAATCTCTGCATTTGCAGATATTTATGGAGCCTAGAGAATTAACATGTCCACCTCGAGGTTATTTCGATGCAATAGAGAGTTAAACGTACATGTGAAACGTAAGCTACAAGTGAATGGTTTGGTAGTAATTTCATTGCATAAAAGTTACAATTCTGCAGTCGTGGAAACATGTGGTTATGAGAACACAAGTTGCATGGAAAAGGATTGTTGAAATTATATTGAAAAAGTGAGACGATTAAGATTTGGAGAAGGAGATGCCGCAGTAATACAGTCATACTTTTCAAAAATGCAAGCACAGTACTCGAGATTTTACTTCAGCATGGATTTTGATGAAGATTCATGGCTGAGGAATGTATTTTAGGCAGATAATTACTATAGGCAAGCGTATAAGGAGTTCAACGATGTTGTTATATTTGATACCACTTACTGGAAAACAAGTATACCATGCCTTTTGCCATTTTGTTGGCGTAAATCATCATGGACAATCAACACTACTTGATTGTGGTTTGATATCGAATGTAGACAGAGGTACTTTTGTGTGGTTGTTCAGAACATGGCTTCAGTGTATGCACGTTAAGGCATCACTTGGAATAATTACCGATCAAGATAGTGCAATGCAAAATGCAATTCATATCGTTTTTCCAAACACAAGGCATAGATGGTGTTTGTGGCACATTCTGAAGAAGTTGCCTGAGAAGTTCGGATACCACGATAATAAGGCATCGATTTTTCGGGCAATACACATATTGGTTTATGAATGGCAGTTTGTTTAAGAATTTGAAGAAGGTTGAGCTACTTTCATTAATACTTATGCATTGCAGGATAATGATTGGTTGTCTGGACTATATTAGAACAGAAGCCGTTGGGTTCTTTGTTTTTTGAAGACTAGTTTTTGGGCAGGGATGTCAACAACACAAAGAAGTGAGAGTATGAATGCATTCTTCGATGGGTTGCATTCCAAGACCTCATTGAAGCAATTTGTCGAAAAGTATGAATGAGTATTGCGTAATAAAGTTGAGAAGGAGTTCCAAGCTGATTTCAAGTCATTTTCGCAAATGTTACCATGTGCAACACAATACAAAATGGAGTAGCAGTTTCAAAAAGTTAAAACAATCTCAAAATTCAAGGAAGCTCAGGAGGAGTTCACGGGATAGGTATATTGCAATATCATATCTACTTCGGATGGACACTCTTGGATGATGTACGAGGTATGAGAGGATGTCATGTACGAAGGGCGGTGCAAGAAAAAAATTTCTTCATCTCATTCGACAGACAGAATTGTGATATTATTTGCAGCTATCACTTGTTCGAGTTTCGAGGAATAGTTTGTCGGATGCGATTGCAGTATTCATTTGTTGTGGTGTCACATTACTTCCAGAAAGGTACATACTACGGAGATGGAGAAAGATGTAAGTAGAGTACACACCAGGGTGGCCATGAATTATGACGGTTTGGTTAGTTCTCCTAAACAGTTGAGATACGATGACGTGTGTCGCGCATTCGCGCAAGTGGCAGACCTTGCCGCAAATCATGAAGGTGAATCACGTGTGATTATGGACTGATAAAACTTAAATGTGAAGATCTTATGACGTCAAAAAAGTTGTGTAGTGGAAGCAATGCCATCTCGCAGTATACTGTTCAATTAGCTGATCAGTGCACTGATTCTCAAAATAATGCTAGCGTGAATATCCGTGATCCGAAATCATCGCGCACAACAGGGTTGCTAAGAAGCTTCGAAGAAAGGGTCCATTAGAATCGAGTTCAAAGAAAGCCAATGTATGTTAACACCTTCAACTATGAACTTTAAATGTGTCGAAATATTAACATTAATTACATTCGATCCACATTCAGGGCAGTTCGACATCGAGCAAAGGGAAGCGTTCTAGAATGAGGCAAAGTGATGTGGCAGAGAGTGTTGTCGACAACCAATTAGCTCAATCACAACAATATTTCGTGCAGATACCATTCTCATATTTACAATATTTCATGTCGGCCACATTCCTGTTACAACAGTATTCCAATGCAAGACCATTATCCATTTCAGGACTACTACCGCTATGAGTTTGATCCCTCCTTCATCAGCAAATATTATATACTGTTCACAAGGTAAGAACAGTGGAAGATATTTAAACTTCACACGTGTAGTTATTTCATGTATGCACATTTAATGATCTTATGTATTGTAGGTGAAGCAATGCCGTACTACTATTCGCCTTTACCGGATCACTAAAGGAAGCAGATCTGAAGGGGAAGAGAGCGTTCGTTAGAGTGGATTTGAACGTTCCATTGGACGATTACTTCAACATCATCGACGACACTATCCGAACCACAGTCCCCACCATTAAATACTTGATCGGCTATGGAGTAAAAGTCATCATTGCCTCTCACCTTGTACGTATAAATTCTTCTTCAATATAAAGATTAGTTTCTAATCTATAGTTCATAAGTTAAATTAGGAATATTTGCTAGTTGTTTCGATCTACTTGATGGAATTGATGATATGTATTTTATTGCTATGTATTTTGATTCGTGGGATTTGATCTTGTCCATTCTTTTTTAGAGTATGATTTTCTTTCCATTGATTTTAGTTCTTTGTTATATTTCATGATAATGTCATGTTTAGTGTGATGTGCTTTATTCGGGTGGATGAAAGATTGTCCTCAGATGCAAATATAAGATGCTAATTATTTCTTTTTTTTTTTTTTCCCATAAAATTTTCGTTGTCTCACTTTAAGATATCAATGTCATTGTTATGCCAAATTTAATGAGAAACAGTTCGGGGATAGAGATTATGGTGCAGCAGGTTATACTGAATTTGGAATTGGTGATGATTATTTAGCTAGATGATTTCTATTTGTTATGGTACAACAAACTTGTCTTTCTAATTTTTGTCTATTGTTATCTGTTCCTTTTTTACTATCCCATGCAGGTTCTTTTCTTTTAGTTTTTCCATGCAGCTTGCGAGAATTGTCATTGGACTTCAAACTTATGAAAACAAAAATTGGAAATACCAAGAACTCTCATGTAGCACTTGCATTTGTTTTGTGAAAATCAGTTCTTTCGTTTGTATTGGCAACTGCCCAGACGTTTTTAGAGAACTTGCATTGTTTGGATTTTAATTTTAGGCAAATATAGATTACCCAATATTCGAGTATTATTAGGTGCTCAGTTTGATGATCCATTGGTTGTCTGATTGTTGTTTTTCCAGATTATTGAAGGAGACTTAAATGTCTGTTGGATGTTTCATTTTGCTTGGATTTAATTGATCAAGTTCTTGGAAAATTTCAGTGAGTTCACTATAGTAGTTGGCAATGGGCGCTCCATTCTGTTTCTTGGTGAATGATCTTTAAGTATATCATAAATCATTGCCTCATCAGAACCATCAGAACATGTTTTCTTGATTGTATCTTAAGACTTGTTTGGCTGTATCATAACTTATAAACACAGATTGAAGACAAGAACTCCAGAAGTACATAAACGCTAAAGAAAAAAACCTAGACTATAAAGTATAAACTATATAATCTAGAATATTTTCAGTTAATGCATTGTCAGTTAATTTATACAAAAGTTCACATTTAAATAGTTCACAAACATAGTTCACATAGATTCGGTCATAATAATCCTACATATACAGAACTTCATGTAACCGTTCGATTAATAACTACTAATCAAGGCAATGCCTCCACTCACGTATTCGACTCCGTGCTACCTTTTGCCTTGCATACTGTCACGTTCACCGAAATCCGAAGGTCGACTTCATCGTTTACGCGAATTCGAGATTAGAACATTTGTGACAAATCGTCAACTCTTTTAGTTGCCGCTTGGTTAACCGAGGAAGTGCTACCGCTAGAAGATTCACCGCTTGATTTTTCTTTCATAACTCAATCCCAAAAACCACAATTGTCACTACAGCAAAGAAATAATCACCCTTTATTCGCAGTCTCCTTCTCAACCACGAAACACATCTCAAATCCGTGCTTGCATGGTGGACATCGGCGTTTTCGTGGGCATTCGGCAAAGTAGTGGCTTTTAGATCTACAACTATGACATATTTCAACATTCATTCCAACCATTCTGCGATGGGAATAAACCACATAGTAACAGCATTTGAACATAAATAACATAAAAAGTAAATATAAATTAAGTATGAGTTGGCTACATTAATTGGCATAATTTGGATAATTAACATGGAAAGCAGCATGTCATGACTTTTTTTTGGGAAGAAAACTCAATTCTAGAAACAAATTTTTTTGCCTTTAGATTCTTATTAGGCCAACAAGGCCAAAATTTTCGAATACTCAACACCAGAAAAAGACCATATGAAATTTCTCATGAGCACATTTTCTGGCGTCGAAACCTGAAAATGTTCCAGTCGCGAAACTCATGACCGGTCCAGAGCATGGGGCTTACAGCAATCGAGGGATGGAATCATGTCATTTCCCTCTGTGCACCAGTCAAATTTAATCCACATCCACAGAGAATGTTTTGTACACTAGACAAGTCAAAACTATAGAAATAGACACGTATATTTCGTAAGGTTATCCCATACAATCTAAACTAATCTAACGGTAAAGCTTTCAGACACACTTAACTAGAAATCTCAAAGATCCCAGAATATGCAAGAGACCACAACATAGATGTTGATTAATGCTGGTGAATACTAAGTCTACAATATCATTAATGGTTAAATTTTATGTTACTGCCGAAAGCATAGTTTGGCAATCATTTGGCACAATATCAAGTTCATTAAGAAAAGATAACATTAGCAAGCTACTCTTTCTATATCAAATATTTTCAAAAAAAAGGCTTCAATAATTTTTATCTAAGTTCCGGTTTTCACATTAAATTTTGTCATAGAATTGGAAATTTAAAGAAGAAAATCGAAAAATAGCTAAAATACATCATTTCACAACCATACATGTAAACAAGCACTATGGTCTACTTTTTTTTTTTATTTTTTTCTCTCATTATTTAAGTGTGAATCATATTATTGATGAGGGAAAATTCTGAACCACTACAATGAGGTGTCTATGTGACTCCAATATCAAATACCATGCCTTCATCTTCTGAACCTCTTCAACAACAATCGAAAAAAACTGTAACAACAGATATAAATACTAGTAAATAATTTTGTTTCTAGACTTGAGTTTCCACCTTCAACACTTTCCTGGAAGCCGCACAATTAGGCAATTCCAGGAGTTTCTACTACACATACATTACAAGTTGAAGGGTCAAAGCAGTGAATGGACTTGTACAGGACCCGATATGGAGTAAAACAGTTGCTCTTATTTTCTATGGACATATTGCACTAGTTTTCACTCCATATCCAGTCCTGCACGAGTCCCATTCAACTGTTATTTTTCTGGCTCTGGCAAAAACAAATGAAGCACCCCCAAGCATAAGTGAACTGTAATATTAGAAATCATACATTGACTCAAAATGAGGTAAATGAAAAGGAGGAGACTTGGAAAGCAGAGAGAGGACTGAGGAGACAGCTTTAACCCAGGAATGAGGGAGAAATACGGTTCCGCATCAACCTAAATATTTTCAACTTCGTTTTTCATCTTAGATGGAGGATCAGTTAGCCATGAGAGGAAGAGCAGTCGGAGTGGAGCAGAAAATGTCGAATGCGGTGCGATCGGAGATCCAAAATCATCGGGTGTCGGAATAGTAGATGGAAGTGCTGCCGGAGGAAAAAATGGTACCTTACATTGACGTGCAGCCGGATATGGTGACGGTGTGACGCTTGATTTGGGTGAAATTGATTGTGTGGGTGGTGGGTGTGGAATTGGGGAAAGGAGTTAGCGTTTGGAGAATCCTTCCAATTTTTTCCTTTTTATCATTTTATTTATTTATTTTTATTTTATATGCATTCCACATCAGTCGTGAAATACCCTGTTAGTTACCTGGGACGTGTAGTTGGACTGAAAAATGAATTTCAAATAGGTTACAGGCTTCAAAAAGGCTGTACGGTGGTGGGCGTCATTGGCGCCCTTGATTTGACCCGAGATTTTATCTTGGGCCAAGTAGCATAATTCTACAGGCTTTATACGTGATATTTATACTTTATCCATGCCACCAACCCTATGGAACAGCTTGTACCAACGATAGATAAGCACGTGTTCGCTGCCCAAATCAATGGAGAATAATCTTCATCCAACGGCTCAAATACCTTCAAGAATTACAAGCAGCAGCCCACATAGGAAAAAAAATGATAAACCGTAAGTATAAGAAAAATTCGTGCGGAGACGACGACTCACAGAGAGGCCCAGAAGAAGAAACTAAAGAGAGGTTAAAAAAAATGGCGACAGGGATGAAGGCGATGCCATTTTCTTTTGTGGCTCACTTCTTGGGCATAGTAGGTGCAATTATGGTTCTTATTTGGTGTATCAGCTTCAGGGGAGGTTTAGCATGGGAAGCCCCAAATAAAAATCTCATCTTTAATGTAAGCCCAGTTTGATGATTCGCTTTGTTCTGCTTAGGGTTCTTGATTTTTGTAGCTTTTTATTCTATTCATGTTTCTGATTGAAGTAGCTTTTGATGCATATCAATTCATTCATGGCCGGCGTTGAATTTTATATTTGTTGCTTTTGTTCTGGTGTGGCATTTACTGAAATTGAATTCAGCAAATTTTGATAAGATTGTTTATATGAAATGAGGGTCGTAATCAGTTATGATCTTACCATGACCATATAGTTATTGCAATACTTCAATTAAGGACGAGAATTTTAACCTAATTCTTTGGATGAAGTTGTTTCAATTATGTATTCTTAACTTAACATATGGATTGAAATGGTTGGATCTTGTTTTGCATTTGTTGTTAAAGCTGTTGTCTCTCTTGCACCTCACAGTTCGTTTCTAGTTTTTTGTCTAACCTCCTAGGACTAAAATACAAATTGCTGTGCTGATTTAATTGGAAAGTGGAAGCAAAAGTTGCCAACTTTCCATGACCACTCTGCCATTGGCAGCTTCGGGGCCTAAGATAGTTCCAAGGTTATTTTGGTCTTTCATTTCTGTCTTCTTCCAGAATTTAATGTCCCAAATCTACACACTTCCTGACTCTATGCAAAAAGACAAAGCACTGTCATTTTTGGACCTTATCCATAAAATGAATGTCTTAGAAGAAGATTTTGTGTGGCAGAAAGGTCAGTAATTGCTGATAAGTACACCTGTAAATTAACTGGACTGGTTTGAACTCTTTGCAAGAGCATTTTAAAGGTTTGAGGGACGTTTTACTCAAAGAAGTAATAAGAATTATGAGATCGTCCATATAACAAGCGAGATATAGGATCATGTGTGAAATCACTAGAAGCTCAGCTTCCGCTTCCAGATCATTGGCTAATTCCAAAATATGATTCTCAATCTGTCTAATATACTTCTTTTATGTCTGAGATGGGAATGATTGAACTACGGATTCATATAATACCCCCATAATGACTAAGGGAAAAAAAATCTTATTAGGAATTTCTTGGTTCTAAGCTGTTTTAACTTATAATGACTTGTATGGGTAATATAAGGTGGTCATTGCTGCGGAGTTATTATCTTATTCATTTCTTTTGTCCCCAGATTCATCCTGTCTTAATGCTTATAGGATTGGTCATCATTGGAGGTGAAGGTAATTGAAACAATTTCATTAGCAACAAATTTAACGAACATCTAGCCTTAATTATGAAATTATGATTAACTTCTTTATGTTCTCTTTCTCTCTTTCTATGTTTCCCCTAAATACAGCCATTATGAGTTACAAATGTCTCCCATTGAAGAAGCCGGAGAAGAAACTAATACATCTAGTTTTGCATGCTATTGCTCTCATACTCGGCATAATTGGAATCTACACAGCATTCAAGTTTCACAATGAAAGCAATATTGCCAATTTATACAGTTTGCACTCTTGGCTTGGAATTGGTGTTATCGTTCTTTATGGCATTCAGGTACTGATTCATTATGTATACACTTCATTTTACTCTGGCCAAATGTACTACTCATTTGGAACTTATGTGTTTTGTATTGCTTACTAAATATCTTTGAATCTTGCCTCAATGAAAGCTACCTTATCACTCATGGTAACAATTTCTTTTATCGCATCATCAAATTGTTTGTCGAGTGCAAACATGCTAAATAATGTTGAAGCTGGAATTCCCTTTGATTTCTTGAAACATGCATCTTTGGCTTTCTGAAAATTGGTTTGTTGGTTACTACACAGACATTGGGCCACCTGGCCTAGTGGCAAGCCATGCTAAACCTTAGACCTATGTTTGGGGCCTTAAAGCATATTCCGTTGGCAAGTACTTAATGGGCTTTGCACACCGATTTTTTTTGCATTTTTCATATAAATCTAATTTATCCTATATTAGAAGCTTTTTTGTGCAATTCAAATAGAGACCTTCTCTACCTTTCTTTGATTCCGTCAAACTAAACTTTAGTTAGTTGTTTCTATTTTTCTTCTTGATCTCCTATTCTAATGTTATTCTAATTTGCAGTGGATTTATGGTTTCCTCATTTTCTTCTATCCCGGGGGTACGACTACAATTAGAAGCCAGTCACTTCCATGGCACGTTCTGTTTGGCCTTTTCGTGTACATTTTAGCGGTTGGTACTGCTACACTAGGATACCTCGAAAAACTTACATTCCTCCAAAACTCTGGCGTCGCAAAATATGGCTCGGAGGCCTTCCTAGTCAATTTCACAGCCATCGTCACAATCTTGTTTGGGGCATTTGTGTTCTTGACAATTCTTTCTCAGCCTCCTCAAGAAGATGAATACAGTTACTCAGCTATTATATAATGTCATCTACAGTTGCTTTGTTTTTTACCCTATTTGCATTTGGTTCGAAGTTCTTGTGTCCTACAAGGGTGTGAGCTCTCTCTCGTTGTGAGTACATGCGTATGTGGATGCGTAGAACTTGTTTTACTTCTAACCATTCTGCAATTAAGTTCTCATCTTCTACGCATTATTTGTTGAAACATATATATAAATGAAAGAACGGAATTTTGGAGGAGTTGATTTCCGGTGCTTGAAATAGACAAGTCCGTGACATGTTATTTTGGGAGGACAAGTAGAGAAGTAATTTCTTATAAACAATCCAACTTTGCTCATCAGGTGAAAACTGCTTATTTAAGTTATCAGTTATTCATTAAAATGAATATTTCTCAACTTATAGGTTTTCACATACATGATTCTCTTCAATATATAAAGCACTTGTTACTAGACTAGACATGTCCTTGCTGGAATTCCGTATCATTTCCCCCGATTGGGAAATCTAGTAGTAGCTTCAACATGGTATCAGAGGAATCATCATTCTCATATGATTTCGACCAGTCTAAGTAAGCTGTTGTCACATCTTCTGCTTTGGTCTTGCAGTTAATAGGTTCTACATTTTTCTTTATGTTTTGAAATGATTTTCCAACCTCAGAATTCCACAGACGGATGAAATAGTCGCCTTGATCAGATTTATATCTCAATGATGGATTATTGAGAAGCGATGCATTCGCAGAAAGACTCGACTTAGCCTCGACTCTAACATTCTCCGACTCTGATGGGCATTTTGATTTCATAACCATCTCAGAAGAGGCCAGATGGGGACTGCATATGCTGCTGAAATGCTTCTTCAAGTGCGAGTGCCACAAATTCTTAATGTCATTATCCGTTCTTCCAGGTAAATGAGAAGCAATAGCAGCCCATCTGAAGGAAATTATCAATCAGTGAAAAAATATTTTTTTCTGGTGAAGTTCATTAGATATGTAGGCAAAGTTTGAAGGGCTAAAGATTTGTATAGATGCAAGGAAACCTTGGACAAAATAATAGGCCCTTTGTTGATATAATAAAACTACGAAAAAGAAGAGATTACACAAGTTAATTACTTGTTACCGAGCATGCCCTGGAGATGAATAATAGTATTCTCTTCCTCAGGACTAAAGGGACCTCGTTTAATGTCTGGTCGAAGATAGTTTGCCCAACGAAGACGACAACTCTTTCCACACCGAAGGAGACCTAAAATTGTCACATAAGCAAGAGATTCCTCCTTAGTTCTTAAGAGTCAAAGCTTGGAAGCAAAATATGGTCATTTTCATCGTTTAGAATGGCTGATCAATTTGAAGAAGAGGACTACTGAATATTAGTCAATCTAAAAGCATTTTCAAGAAACTCTCTATTTTTAAAGAGTATATTTTATAATTTAGAGAACATCTATAAATTTAGAGAGTAAAAATTTCTAAGTATTCCAACATATTCTTTATATTTAATACTTAATTTCACTACTCCAAAAAAAAATTTATTGTTTTTACCTATCTTTTATTTTCTCCCGTTTTTCTCTAAATTATTATATTGTTTTCCATAATTGAAAATTGAAATACTTTGAATGCATTTAATTATAGAGGGTGGATAAATTAAAATATTAATTTTTAAAGTCCGTTGGAGCATATAATTTCAGAAGTTGATTCTTTAAAATATAGAACATCAAAGAGTTTCGTAAAGTTGCTCTCATAAGTGTATAGAATACCAATAAACCCAAGAAAGTGATCCCAGATGATGAGATAAATCTACAGTATTCAATAATCTGCAAACAGTTTTCAATAATCTGGCAATTACCACCACTTTTTAAAGGCAGACCATCTTATTTTTAGGAGATAAAGACTGCCATTATTTCCAGTTTTAAGAGCCTCTTTTCTAGTTAGTAGTGGCATTAAAAGCCTTCCATCAGAGTCCTTCAAAAAATTAGAACGATTAAGAATATAAGGGGAAAGAAATAAAAAAAAAACTAGCAGGGTCATTAAATTCTGGAAAATAAGACTAAAGAATAAGCCCTTGTTTCAACCCCTATTTTATCAAAAACTCTTTTTTTTTTTTTTTCAAAACTCATTTTCAATCACACATTCTTCGATAAAATAATTTTACACGTAAAATGAATTTCTTTTCTTATTTTTTAACCATACATGCTCAAAAAACACTATTTCAAAATAATTTTTTCCCCGAGCTCGGGCTAAGTAAGTTTTAAAATCAATATATTGAAAATAAGTTACATGTTATTAATAGGAAAGTAAGAAAAAGTTACTTAAACCTGCGTGTCTTGGAAGATCTCGCCAAGTGCCATGACCTTTCTTTGTGATGAAATCAACAAGGATTTTGTCTTCTTGAGGAGTCCATGCACCTTTTCTCACTCCCTCTTTCTCACAGCATGGTTTTCTCCCTTTCTTTTCCTCTCTCCCCTCTTTCTCCCTCTTCTTTCCCATTCTTTCAAGAAAAGTCAACAAAAAAAAAAAACACTAAACACAGTTTTTACAACAAATTTTTCACAAGAAAATGTAATCCGAGTTTAAGAAAGAAAGATATTTACAAGAATCTTAATTTTCTTAGTAGAGATAGACGATATACCCAGGAAAAACTGCAGCAAGAACTCTTGAAAACAGGTTTTTCAAGAGAATTACACAAGAAAACGTAATCCCAGAAAAAGAAAAGGCGAATTTGAGAAGAGTTTTTAAGTTTGTTAGGGGGGAGAGAGAATGGGGAGAGATGGTATATGATATATGTGCGTATATGTATTGATAAGAAAGGTCCCAACAGAAGAATCTCAAGACCATAAATGCATATTCACAATATTAGAAACTCTTATCACAGTCGTCCACGACACCTCCAATTTTTCATTTTTTATTCTCTTCTTTCTGTACAGCAGTTTAAGCATTTTTCTTTGTACTCTCATACATATATCTATTTCTCTGAACCATGCTATTGAACTTTTGAAGTAAAGTGAGAAATTCTTCCATGCATTTTGACTCTTATTACAGACGTTCTGGTCTCTCCCTCCCTCCCTCCCAAAAGTACCAAACTCAATTTGAGTGCGAGTGTAGTGTGGTTTCTCGTTTTCCGTTTCACAATTTCTTGGGACTTTTCATGACTATCGGTTTTCTTACGTGTTCGAAAGGAATACGCTTGGAGGAGAGGGAGACACAGTTTTGTTCTTTTATTCGCTCCCAAATAATACCTCAAAAGCGACATTTACTATGAACATTGAATTTGATTAGATTTAGCCTCGTTTGGTTTGGATTAAACTCCAATTAAAATTTCAAATCAAGTTCAATCATTAATTTTTACCACACATTTCAAGAGACCTACAATTTTTTAACCCCATTTCATCAATTTTTATAAAAAAATACTAAAAATCTAATTTTAATATCTACCAAACATTGATTTAACAATAAACACCTTCATTTTTCATGTAACTAGGGATTTAAATAATGGGCTGCGGCTCGTAAAAATGATATTCCTTTATCCGAGCATGGACCGACTACAATAGGAATTAAAATTTTACACAGTAAATATTTTGTGTAAGTTTTTTTTTTTTTTTTTTAAATGTAAAACTTAGTATGTCAAAAAATTAGTGAATATTATAATTGCTGAAATCTTCGGTTATTACACTAACCATCTTGTTGTGTATTTGATAGTCTACGTTTGGATAGTCTTTCAAGCAGTGTTCTAAAAAGCGCGTCTAGACGTCGCTTAGGCGGAAAACATGATGAAAACGCATCGCCTTGAGTCTAAGTGGAAATTAAGCGGTCAACGACAATGTTAACCGCTTAATGCTCGCCTAGGCGCGCCTTTTCCTCAGGTCTAGATTTTAAGCGGGCCCAAATTTTTTTTTTTTAATAAAATCCACAGAAGAAGATATTGAATTGAAATCCAATAAAGAGTTATATTAGTTAAGATTTAAACTACAAGTTATCTACGTTATGTAATTATGATTTTGAAACATATCTTTATGTAAGAATTATTAAGTAAATGCAGTATTTTATAATTTTAGATGTTTGGTATATATTATTTAATTTATTTGAATTATTGAATTTTTTTACAATGATTAAAAATTTAAAATAAAAAACTTTTTTTAGGTCTAAACTTCGCCTAGGCTCGTAAAGTTTGAAACTTAGCCTCCACGCCTAACCACGCTTTACGCTTTTTAGAACACTGCTTTCAAGCACATTAGGTTATTAAATATATCTTCTTTAAACTGGCTTGTTTTGTGTTATAGAACCCTGTCATTTGTACTAAATGCAATTTTCGATGTTACAATTAACATCATAGATGCTAGTAGATCACGTGCCACCTAATATAATATCATATACTATTTTTCTTTTATACGTCACGATTCGAGAATATCAAAATTATTTCTTCTCGATTTAACACACTAAGAATATGGTATGAAGAACATTCAGCTAACTCAATTAAGATAACATTTTATATGGTACTAGTACTAGAAAAAAAATTGAAAAATGATGAACTTCTTGCAGTAGTCTTACTCAAATAGGTTTATAAATTGTCGTTAGAAAATGACGAAATTATAGAAGATGGTAGTTGTAGATCAATATTTATACAGTTATGGCAGCATATTTTAAGAATATAATTTGCGTAGTATTTTGATCTGAAAATGCTTCTTGATTCAATTTTCGAGTGGTTTGAACCCAAATCTTCTTTTGATCCTAGGGATTCTTTAAAATTGAAGTTTGGATAGCAAATTTACAACCATTTTTCATTGTGCAAGGTTCATGGGTTGGGACTTGTTGACCACCTTGGCCTTGCAAATGCTTAAGGAGTTCTTGTATGGCAATATTTTGTTGGGTAATATTCTTCATATTAACAGCCACGGTTGCCAGTTCCCTAATGAGTTCGGCAGCAACCCTCATTCCACATTGTCTATGATGGTGGTGAGATCGACGGTGGCCAGCCAGGGCTTCTCCTTGGGGAATCCCTTCTTCAGGGTCTTTTCTTATCCCCCTAGGTGGAACGTCTTAATTATTGAGCTCATTTTTCACAAGTCTTTATTCATGGAGAAGAAGATCTTACAAAGTGTATCATTGCCCAAAATATTCCATTTCCAAGAGACACCGGCTAAAAATTGCTGTAAAACTTAAAATCTTTTTCTTGATGCTTCCACTTATTCTTTTTTCAAGAGCAAATCATTTTTTAAGTGGGATGTCAACAACATTCTGGTAAGCTTTTTTCACGGAAATGTTTATGGTTGTAGTGTGGTTTCTGGTAAGCTTTTTTCATGGGAATGTTCATGGTTGTAGTCTTATTTCCCAACGGCGACGTTAATCTATTGACCCGCTTTTTGCAAGCACAAGTGGACAACAAATATCGAACCCACTCGCGTCCAAACAAGTTAATTTCGACACGCTTAGACAGATCACTAGTCAATGGGATGTCTCGATTTAGGAGTGGGAGAAGTTTTTCGACGCGAGACAAAAATGTTTGGATGATGACGACATATATGAACGGGATTGTATAATAAAGAACAATAAAAAGTAACCAAATCCAAGACTAATCATTTAACTCAAATAATATAAGAGTAATAGAGCGAAAGAGAGTAAAATATAGCCTCAAGTATATAGAGTTGCATTAGTCTTCAAATGATACAAGAGGGAGTTTTCATAGTGTTACAAATGAAATGATATCCATTGGATGAAGAAACACGTGACTTCATCTCCTTGATCGAAGTGCCCCATCATTTGCATCAATTTGACTTTCCTTGCTTGTGGCACATTTAATGCACTTAAAAATGTGAGCCGTCCCATACCTTAGACTGATGAGATTTGACATCTCTCTCATTATATAGGTTATATCAATCATTCGAATAAGATTTTATCTACAGGAAACATTTGGAGGAAGTGGGTCACTCCATTTCAAAAGTGAACTTCGGATTGAGCCTCCGATTTGCTATTGCTACCGCTACAACTTTGGCATGAGGGGTTTATGTGGAAGGGAGTTTTTGCTTCAGCATGAAGGGCTTCTGTCGACAGAGCTTTTGTTTAATCTTGAGCTTTAGTTTATAGTCTTTGACTTCAGTTAAACATTGATGATGTTAATTGTAGACCATAGGGCTTCGAATTTAAAAAAGTTCCACGTGGGATTGCCACGTAGGCTTCATCTGGAGCCTTGATCGCAAGATGTAACACAAATAGTAAAACGAAGAAGAAGAGTGATTATATATCAACTTCTCAACCACACAGAAAAAAGAACTCTTATGAATTATGTAATGACAAGATTTTTTTCCCTTTTATTATTAGTTATGTTGGAGAGCAGTGGTAAAGCCAACACCTGGAGAGGTGGCACGGTTGCACGTGCTGGCTTCAACGGAATTTATAGCGGCCGCGTAAAGTATCTATCATTTGATATCTCCGCCGGGTAGAGAATTGGGGAAGATGAAGTCGTGTGCCATTTTTCTGTTTGAGAATTGGCCTTTTTTTTTAACATTTTGGCCCATCAATAGAAGATAAAACAAACTTTGACAATTACCCAAAATCACAACAAATACATCCATTGCCCAAAGCCTGGAGAAGAAGTCAAGACATTTCACTTTCAAAAATCCAGATTTTGAGACATCAGTGAATTCGAAACCCTATTCTTCTACTTCCATTCCGACTTGATGGATGATGATTCCCAATTTTTACCACCTATCATCGCCACTCACCAGTGACGATCTTGATAGACCCACCACGCATGCCGCCTCACCGTTAGTAATTTTATTGCATTGCATTCATCTTCTTTTTTCTTAAATGATAAAAATTTTAATCTTTTGCATTTTAGGGTTTGTAGGTTGATTTTAGTTATAATTTGATTTATTTAATTAAGAAAATTGGATTAATTGCAATTAGACTAGTTGCCTGGTTGTGTTTAAGTTTTTATATGCAATTGGAATCAACACCATGAGGGTACAGGGGACTGTGTCACTGCAAGCGAATTACAAGGACTTTTGGCCGTTTGAAGTTCCACTGATGTTACGGTACATGATTTGGCTTATTGCCATTGCTGAAGTCTATTAAAAATGAAAAGAAAAGAAATTTAGGATATTTGATGGAGAACAAATTATAACCATAGAAAAGTTGCATGTCATTCACCAAAATAGAAAAGTTGTGAATGAGAATTTCACGCTGTTGCCTACTACCATGAGACCCTCTACATTCCTATTTGACTGTCTATCATTATGAGGTTGTCGACAACTATGAGGCTCTCTACGTTGAGACAAGGCTGCCTACCACTATAAGGTCCTCTAGTTTACACTAGGCCTTTTACCATTATGAAACCGCCGATTGTTATGAGATCCTCTACATTCATACTAGAACTTCTACCACTATGAGACCCCCTTACGATCATTGATAGCCCAAGATTGACTAACCAGGGGGAGGGGGGGGAGGGGTGAATTTGTTTTAAAAACTTTTTCAAAGAATTAATCTAAATTTAATCACGTATGACGAGATAGAATTATTCCAATATCAAACA
>CAIGRP010033103.1:0-13767 GCA_903798385.1 Fraxinus cuspidata
GATTCTGACTTGAAGTTTACTAACATTCGTTCTTAACTGTATTACAAGGATATGTTTTGTGTAGATAAAAGAAAAACAATCAAAAGGTGATGACATGCTATCACGTTATTTTAAATGCAAATATAAATCTTACATTTTGCAAATCACTGATAGTTAGATAATTGACACAAATTATTTTAATAATAATTTTTTTTCTTTCCAATCTCTATCTTCATATTAATTTCAGAATAATAAAGAAAAAGGAAAAATATTATGCCGGACCGGTAATTTTTAGATGTGCCAGGCTCAACCCAACATAACTATCGGCGAGACACAGAGAAAGGAGGAAGAAGAAAATGTGGAGAAGTTCATTATTGTTTGTGTAATGCTGATTTTATGAGAAGTTGGATTTTATGAAGCCTGATTTGGTTTTGTGTAATGCTGCATTGGAGTGGTGTTGTTGCAAGCTTGAATCGGTTAGTGATGCTGAGAAGGTTATTGACACGATGTCTGTTTTGGGCATTAAATTTAGAAGAAATTAGGCTGTATACCCTATAAAAATAAGTATTTTGATTTATACATTTTAAACTAATTAAACATTTTAATGGAGTAATATTTACGTCCTAATTGTTAACTAAAACTCTAAGCCCCTAACCTAACCCGATAGAAAACCACTTTCGTCCTTAGAAACACTCCCCACATTCAGAGGCCATTTCCTCATCTATGAGAAAACGCTCCTCACATTCAGAGGCCGTTTTCGATCATTTTCTGTCGATTTCGTCTCCGTATACCTCCATCTTCGTTCATCTTCAGTCTTCTCCTTCTCATTTCGTGGAGATTTTAAACACCAACCCTAAAAACCCCAAATAGTCGAAATCCTAATTATGTTCCGATCAAAATCCAGTAATCGAAGTCTGATTCTCACTTATTTACTGTGACACCGGCTCGATACCTAACTCCGACTCTTATTTCTACAATTGCATGAGAAAGTGGGTAGAAGATGAAAAGAAATATTGACAAAGAACCATCTTCAAAGAAAAAGAAATCTTATAAAACCAGAGTAACATTAATTTATTCAGTTTCCGCTCTCGTGTGTACGTTTTATTTTTTGTTTTGATTTTGATTTTTTGTTTTTGATATTTCGTAAGTGGCTTTTATGGTTTTGTTCCTTGCCTTTTGTTTTGTGTAAAATGAAATATGTATACAAACTGCTCAAACACTGCAAGAGCCAAAGATTCAAAGAATTCATAAGCATTATTTTGTGGTTAAGAAAAAATGGGGACTTTATTGAAGAGTTCAAACATGATTTTGTATTTATGAGATTATTGAGATTAGAGTGAGCATGGGGGATGGCAGGAGGCAACACAAGATGAAGCTAGCCTGGGGCTGTGGTGTGCGGAGGTTGTGGAGCTAGTATGATACAATTGTCCAATGATCTAGCAAGTCATTTGAATATATGATGACCACGGAGTGCAACCTTTGTTATTAAGTTTTTGAGATTCCAATATATGAGAGTGTATATGAGTGTGTGTGTGTGTGTTGTGTGTGCCTGTTGCAAAATAACCATATTGCACAATATTCTGCCATGCCTCGATAGGGCAAATAATAACTCAATTGTGTTACACCGACAAGAAAATTACCAACTTGTCATTTTTTTTAGTATTCGTCACTTTTTTTAGTGTTTATAACTTTTTATTAAATTTTTATCACTTTTTAATGTTTGTTACTTTTTTGTCAAGTTTTTGAAATTTCTATCAATATTTTGAGTGACATCATTTTTTTAAAAATAAAAGTGACATTGTATGTCATTTTTATTAAAACAAGTGACATTTAACTTTAAAAAGTGATAGTGGGTCACTTTTTCGGTGTCATTTTTTTTTATTGTGTCACTTTTTCTATTAAAAAAAGTGATAATTAATTTTATACAGTATTTTTTTTACTTCCAAAATATGTTTCATATGATTCTTCAAAAGACCCTAAATTTTAAGGGTATTTTTGTAAGTTGCTCTTAAATTTAAGCCAATTTGGTTTTGGGTTGCTTATTTGTATGCCACTAAGGGGCTTGAGGAGAAGATCACCGAGTTAAAAGGAATAATCACTAGGTTTGATTTTTCTAATAGAAATGTTTTTCTTCAGAATCTGATTAGTGGGTATCTGAAGTCTGGTAATTTAGAATCTGTTTCGGCTACACTTCTGTGTAGTCCAAAAGAAGGAGAAGCACAAGATTCGATTTTTAGCCAAGAAGCATATAATGACGTGGTCACAGTATTTCTCCAAAATGGGAATATCAAGGGTTTAGCGAATTTGATTATTGAGGCACACAAGTCAGAATTTTCATCCATATTAGTAGAAAGATCAATAGGAAAATGTATTATCAGTGCTTGTGTTAGTCTCGGATTATTGGACAAGGCGCATAACATCCTTGATGAAATGAATGCTCAAGGGGCTTCTGTTGGAATTGGGGTCTCTGTGTCCATCTTGAAAGCTTATGGCAAAGAGCAAAGAACAGTTGGATGTTGGTAGCTATGAATCTCTCATAGAAGCATCCATGTCATGCCAAGATTTCCAGTCAGCATTTCCTTTGTTCAGGGACATGAAAGAATCAAGAATACGTGACTTGAAGGCAGTTATCTGACTATAATGACAGGTTTAACAGGAAAGCATCGGCCCGAGCTCATGGCAGCTTTCTTGGACGAGGTTGTCGAGGACCCCCTAGCTGAAGTGGGTACCCACTATTGGGATTCGATTATTCACGCCTTCTGCAAGGCTGGGTGGTTGGAAGATGCAAGGAGGATGTTGTGAAACAACCAAAATATCTCTTGTTAGAAAAAATATTATTATGCCGGGATCCCTGATGTGTAGGATGTCTAAACCCTCATAGTAGATTTATTGTTGAAGTAGGATGTCTAAAAAACAGAGTCCAAAACGAAAAAGGAGAATAAAACGCGGAAAACCCGAAATATATAGGTGGCGTTTAGGCACCACACCCCCGTGAGCCTAAGCGCCGTGGATGGTGCCCTGGCTATTGTAAAACAGAAACCGGCGCCTAGGCGTCCTAGCCAAAAAAATTTCAATAGTGTTTTTCTCCATTCCGAACTCTTCTTCTTCAAATCCAATACTAATTTTCAGTTCCCAATAGGCTTCCAAAATAGAATTTCAACTTGACATATGACTCAAATAGCATTTCAAACTGAATTTTTCTTGACGTGCACTTCAACTATAATTTTTCAATTACTTCAACAAGAAATTCAAATCACACTCAAATTCTAACAATCACCATCTTGACACGAATTCCACTACAACGAACAGAGGTCCAAAATTTTTTTCACCTAGAGAAGAAAATCTGTCTGCTAGGATTGAATTGACTCTTCAATAATAACCAAAATTGATTTCTCCAATCAAACACAAAATACTCCACCTTTTTTATGAATTCAAGCAATACTCTGTAGAATTACCTCAAATTCTCAGAAAATCATGATGATTTTAAAATTCATCAAACTGAGCTGTAACACACCCAAAGCAGAATAAAACCCAAATGCTTTTAAAGAAGGCCAATACTAGATTGTACACCTTCTATTATGCAGAAAGCATGCTCGACAAAATCAGCATCCACATACCTTTTATCACTGGGTTCGTCCCTAACAATTGAATACAATGGCTCCGCAGGTGATGGTGGCAAAGCGACATTATCCATATTTTCTAAACTCAACTGAGCAGTATTCTTCAAATCTGACATTTTAAGAGCTCCTAAAGGTATTATACAAAACTGAATGTCCACCACGATATTAAACCTGTGCTGATTGACTCTTCTAGATTCTGCACGACCTTGAAAGATGTATAGCTGAGACCTATCCCTCCAATAAAACTTGGGCACCCTTACAAACTTTCAAAACTCATTTCCACCAAAGAACTCATAACCCTTTGAATCAAAAAATGACAACGAGATGAGATTTTTCTTCAAATTCGGAACATGTCAAACCTGGCCAAGTGTTCTAATTGTCTCATCCAATAGTTTCAATATGATCGTACCAATTCTAGCAACCCGACAAGGTGCGTTGTTTCCATAACCAGACACCTTTGGAAACGATTTCATAAGTAGTAAAGAAGTCCTTATTAGGACACATATGAAACAAACATGCTGAATCCAGAATCCAATCCTCCTTTGGTTTAGACTCGATGTCAGAAATAGCCAAGAGATTACCATCACTTACAATGTTCTCTGTGAGGTCTGCTTTACCTGAAGTCTCTAATTGCTTCCCATATCGACTTGCAGCCAACTTTTCTTTATTCTGCAATTTGTAGCAATCCTCATTAATGTGCCCCTCTTCTTGTAGTAGTGCAAATCTGATTATTAAACTTAGATTTCGATCTGCCCTTTCCAGAACTATCATGAACAACTAGGCATTCTCCATCTCTAGCCTCAAAAAGCAGATGCTTCATCTTTTCTTTTGAATATAAAGCATCTTACACCTCCTCTATGGTGAGAGTATCACGACTATACAAGACCGTGTCTCTAAATGAAGAAATCGAAGCGGATTGAATATAAAGCATCATACACTTCCTCTTTAGTAAGAGTATCATGACTATACAAGATCATGTCTTCAAATGAAGATAAAGAAACGGGTAATGAACACAATACGATCAATGCTAAATCTTCTTCATCATACTCTACTTTCAAAGTTTCCAAATTAGCGACGATCTCTTTAAATACAGCCAGATGATCTTCCAATTATCCTCCTTATGCCATTCGATGAGAGTATAAACGCTACTTGAGGTTCAACTTGCTTGTCTGACTTTTAATCATGCACAATTGCTCTAACTTTAATCGTAGAGCAGCTACTGAAACCTCCTTCACAACGTCCTGAAAAATAATATTCGATAGAAAAGATGAATGTGAGAAATTACCTTCTTATCTTCTCGTAATTTCTCCTTTGTGGTCAAAGTTGCGGCCATCTTGTCAATTCCCAGCAATGGATCATCCAAATCCTACTGTGTGAGTACTACACGCATCTTAACCTGCCATAGGTAAAATCTAGTGCTCTATGGAAACCATCACAAACAAAAACCTCAAATAAATCAAACCCTACACTCTTGCGGAACTTCTGAAACTAGGCTCTGATACCACTTGTTGTGAAACAACTAAAATATCTATTGTTAGAAGAAATATTAATATACCCGGATCATTGTTAATGATGTTGGAAATATAATAATTAAGTATTGTATGAATACCACTTGATGAAACTAGCTACTGTAATGAATTGTTGAAGTTATATGACAAATTGATAAGTGTAGTTTTTACACTTATTCCAGACTCTAAATCATGATATTTTATTGTCTTTTGAATAAAATTCTACCTAATTTATGTTATATTGTATTTTGTAGGTAAAACGTTATATTTAATGAAGAATTGAAGACAAGAATGCAAAATAGCGGAAAAGTGGAAAATTCATAGTACGAGGACTTGGAAGCAAGTATTAAATTGAAAATGCCTCAATTTGGACTCCTAATTAGATACAAAATTTGGTAACTTGAGATTAAATATATAGACAAAGAGAAAATTAGGCTGAAAAGGAAGCAAAGAGGCCCGGTTATATATATATATATATATATATTCTCACACACACAGGAGAAAACAGAGAAAAAGAAAAAAAAAAAGAGGTGAAGAAAATGTCAAACATTATGGCTGGGAGAAAAAAAAAACTAGGGCTGAAGTTGGGAAAAAAAAAAGCTTCTTGGGAAAAACAGAGGCTGAAATGGACTGTTGCTTTCACACACACACACACACACACCGAAAGTGGAGGAGAGGGGCGGCAATTGAAATATATACACACAACACGCACAGTAGCTTGAAAGGAGATTAAATATACACATATCGGGCAACAGACTTGGAGGCACAGAAAGCGGAAATTGGCTGGCTACACGTAATTTGAATATCATTCACGTTCCGTCAATTTTTGGTGATGTCATTCCATTTTTGCGTGTTTTTAATTTCAACGTTATGAGTGGTTAATTACTTTTATTGTTAGGATGGATGATGCAGCTTAAAGTTTTTATTATATGTATAATTTCAAGATTTTCATGTCACTTTAATACTTGTTAATTAATTATTGTGTGTTCAATGCTTCAATTGTCTGCGCAACAATTGATTGATTTAGGGATAAGACCGAGACCAAGAGGTGATATATAATTCTAGCTCGTACAATAATTAACATAGTATTATAAGAGATTGAGAGATAATTATAGGCTATGCGATTCATGTTGAATTCTTATAAATAAATGTGTTTATATGTGTGTGAATTTATATAGAGATATAGTAAGTTCGGGCATATGAATATGATTAGTGTTGTTCGAGAGAGATCACTAACAACAATGTTTAATTCAATAGTTAGCACATACGAAAAGATGGCTGAATGAATGAGAGTTGGATGTATGTTAAATAACCTAAGTAAAATCGAAAATCTTAACTACTTAATCACATAATCTTATCTACAGTTTAATTTGAGTTTGTTATTTAATTTATATGAACTTTGGTTTAGAAAACAAAATTTGATTTGATAATTAGTTACCATTTCAATTTAAATTGAAGTTATGTTAGTTTAAAAATTTATAGTAGATAATAATCTCTACAAGACGATATTCGGACTTAATAAATTCACTTTACTACTTGTCACGATCCATACACTTGCGAAATTTCATGAACACAAATAATGAAATATTAGATCNAATTTATAGTAGATAATAATCTCTACAAGACGATATTCGGACTTAATAAATTCACTTTACTACTTGTCACGATCCATACACTTGCGAAATTTCATGAACACAAATAATGAAATATTAGATCAAGCAAAAGAAAAATAAAAACAAGAAATATGGTAGAGGAATTAAGATTTTATTAACTCAATAATAATAGAGAAAAGAGAAAATTACAATTGATTCTATAATTCTAATAATCTATTTTCTCACACTCTTAAATTGTATAAAAGAGCCTAATATTTATAGGAAATATGTACGGGGACATCCAAACCCTCGGGTAAAATTGTTGATGAAGTAGGATGCCAAAAAACCAAGTCTAAAACGAAAATGAGAGAAAAACACGGAAAACCTGGAACATACAGGTGGTGCCTAGGCTTTGGGGTAGGTGCCCTAGTTCCAGCCTTGCTGTTGTAAAACAACAAGGCGCCGGTCGGCCAAACAAATTTTAATAGTATTTTTCTCAATTTCAAACTCTTCTTCAAGTTCAATACCAATTTCTAACTCCCAATGGGCTTCCAAAATAGAACTTTAACTTGATATGGGACTCCAATAACATTTCAAACTAAATTATTCTTGACATGCACTTCATTTCGAATTTTTTTATTATTTCAACAAGGAATTCGGGTCACACCCTAATTCTAACAGAGAACTTTCAAGTGGATGATTTTCCTTCTGTTTGAACCGAATGAACGAACATATCTTTTCGTCGTTAATGGATATGCGAATGTAGCGAAGTACTTCAGCGTGTTGATGCTATAGAATGAGGGTAGAGTAAGGTATCGGTTGAAGGAGTGAAGAGATTCAAATTGGATACTAACTTGGTTGATGCTTTTCTCTATACTTTGATTAAGGGTAGATTCTTTAATGTTGTGATGCAAGTTGTTGAGTAATCTCAAGAGATGAAAATATTTGTTGATAATGGAAGGTGCAAGCAAGCATCGTGGAGACGCATAAGAAGCTAAAAGTATCAAGGTGAGGAAGAAAAACTTTAGGAAAATGGAGGCATTGATTGCCTTAAAAAACTGGGCTGGTTTTACTATTTGATGACTAATTATATCTATATCTACCTCTTATTATTCTCAGTTAGTATGCTTACATACATGCTTGACAACAACATTCAACAATTTAAGCTTGCTAATAACCATCAAAGCAACATGTTTGGCTATTGCCTTTCAAAACTCGCACCATGAAATTTCAAGTGTAACACACGATACTAACATTGAGAAACAAAGATAAAATGATCTCTTAGGAAAATAACGTGCAAAAATTAAAGAAAACACAAGCGATTTATTTCGTCCTAAGCTCCGGAGGTTCGACGACAGCTTCTAACTCCTACATCTCCCATTGAGCATCCAATATATTGGATTTGTGCTTGATTCCACTATATAGCCCAAAATGGCAACAAAAGTTACAAAATATTCGGCCAAATCACTAAGTACAGAACATAAGCTTATCCATCTAAATATAACAATCGATCCACAAAAGTCACAAAAAATCTCTTTAAATCCTACGAAACGGTAATTTGAGAGAACAAAAACTCTCTTACAGACATTCACTCAGAATATCACGAGACAGAGGCTAAATATTAGAGATCGACTACCTCAAATCAGGAATTTGAGAGAAGAAACATGAGAGAACCAAACCAGAGAACCCCTTCAAATGATGCAAAAACGGGAGAATAATGAAAACCTTAGAAGACCGAATGCCAAATGAAAAGGCACAAAATAATAGAAGTCTCCAGAAATGATTCAATGTCCCAGATGCAACCACATGTTTCATTCTAGTTAAAGGTGTATTTTTAATAAAAGTGCAACACCCAAAACATGACTTCAATATAAATTATGGGAGCACCATTCGGACCAGGGTTCGAATCCCACATTCTCCACCTTGCTACCAGAGTTTGGGAATATAGTGTAGGCCTGAGCATAATCTCAATCATTTTTCATTTGTTCTAAGTGCCTGTACATGCATTACAAAGAATCAACAGATAAAAGTTCCAAACAATTTACAACTTATTCAAATAAATCACTTTTGTACCCATATCTGATGGATTAAATTAAGTTGTAACTTTTCCAATTCTAAGAATTTCTTTTGCAATGATGTCTCTTATAAAATGATATTTAACATCAATATGCTTTGTTCTATCATGAAACATAGGATTTTTGCTCAAATGGATAGCACTTTGATTATCAGATAGCAATATAGCATGATTATCATTAAAAGCAAATTCAGACAATAAACCATTTAACCACATTTTCTCTTTTACAGCATCAGTAGCGGCAATATATTCTGCTTCTATAGAAGATAGAGCAACAACTTTTTGAAGTTGTGATTTTCAGCTAACAGTGTACAACATAAGATATAAAAATAGGATGAAGTTGATCTCATATTATCTATATTTTTAGCAAAATTAAAATCAGTATATCCTTTAAAATTTACACCATTTTCACTTGATTTAAACATTAAACCTAAGTTTGGTGTGCATTTAAGATATCTTAATAACCATTTTAAAGCATTCCAATGTTTTTCCCCAGGGTTACTCATAAATATGCTTAATATGTTAATACTAAATGCAAGATCAGGCCTCGTACAAATAATCAAATACATAACAGAACCAATAGCATTAGCATAAGGAAATTTAGACATTCGAGCATATTCTTCTTCGGACTTTGGACAATTCAGAAGATAGCTTAAAATGATTAGCAAGAGGTAATGTTATAGGTTTACAGTCCTGCATGTTAAATTTTTTCAAAACTTTAATCACATAGTCATTTTGATTTAAAAATAACAAGTCTTTCTCTTTATTTCTCCAAATCTGCATGCCCAATTTCTTTTTAGCAGAACCAAGATCCTTCATTTCAAATTTAGACTTCAATTTCAATTTAATATCATCATTTTTAGACTTATTACAATTGGCGAGCAACATATCATCCACATAAAGAACTAGATACAAAGAATTTTTACATCCATCACCTTTACAGTATAGACAGGTATCATACTAACTTCTTTTAAAATCAAGTTTTAGAACAAACGTATCAAATCCTTTATTCTATTGTCTAGGAGCTTATTTTAAACCATATATGGATGTTTTTTAATAGACAAAACTAGCAGGCTGCTTCATGTCAATTATTTCATCTAAATCACCATATAAGAAATAGTTTTAATATCGAATTGATCAAGTTCTCATTTAAATTGAGCAACAAGAGCAAGCAAACATCTAACATTAACAGGAGAAAACATTTCAGTGTAATCAACCCCTTCTTTTTGAGTAAAACCTTTTGCAACATGTCTAACTTTATATCTAATGTTTTTACCATCTCCATCTCCATCTCCGTCCCCTTATTTTACTTTATAGATCCACTTATAGTCAACCAATTTATGCCCTTTAGGCCTTTTAACAAGTTCCCAAGTTTTTTTTTTAAAGTGAAGACATTTCATCTTCCATGGCCGTTATCCAATTTTTACTTTCTTTACAATTAATGGCATCATCTTAGGAGTTTGGTTCATTTTCAAATTGTTCTCGATAAGTGAAAATGAAACAAAATCATCACTGTCAAATCTAGTAGAAGGTCTGATCTGTCTCATCTCCCTATCTCTTGTAAGTTGATACTCATCAGAAAGGAGAGGGGTATGATTAGATTGATCAATTTCTTGATCATTTTCAATTTCAAGTTCAAGACCAGTTTCATCTACTACAGGTACAGGAGTCTCTTGCTCAATTTGAGGAGGCTCCACCTCAATTTGAACATCTTTATTAGTCAAAACATTTTCTTTTCCTTCTAAACGTGACATTAAAGATTCATTGAAAACAACATCTTTTTTAACAATGACTCTATACCTCTTTTCTCCTTTAAACCATAATCTGTAGCCTTTAACATGTTCATTATAACCCAAGAAAACATATTTAAGTGATCTAGGTTCTAATTTTTCAATGTTTTGATGAGCATATGCAGCACAATCAAACACTTTTAAGTGAGAATAATTCACAGAACCATCAGACCAAATAGATTCAGGTATTTCAGAATTTAAAACTTTAGTAGGAATTCTATTAACAAGATATGTAGCAAATTTAACAGTTTCACCCCTAAACAATTTAGATAAACGAGAACTCAAAAGCATGCATCTAACTTTGTTCAATAGAATCATATTCATTCTTTTAGCTATTTCATTTTGTTGAGGAGTATAGGTGACAATTATATGTCTCAAAATACC
The DNA here is from genome assembly GCA_903798385.1 of Fraxinus cuspidata. NCBI lineage: Eukaryota > Viridiplantae > Streptophyta > Magnoliopsida > Lamiales > Oleaceae > Fraxinus > Fraxinus cuspidata. The sequence goes on from CAIGRP010033103.1 coordinate 10,948, forward strand.
ATGTTCTTTACAAAAATTATTGAATTCGTGATTACAAAATTCCAAACCAATGTTTGTCCTCAAAATCTTTATTTTGTGATCAGTTTGATTTTCAATTTGAGTTTTCAGTTTTTAAAAATAGAGAATGTTTCATCTTTATTTTTTCAATAAGAAGACCCAAATTTTCCTTAAAAAATCATCAATGATCAGTAAAAAATATCTGAAATCAGATAAAGTGCACACACCAGTAGGGCCTTACAAATCAGCATGTAAATATTCCAATATTTGTTTAGATTTATGAATTCCAATTGAAAAAGGTAGTTTGACTTATTTTTCTTTAACACATTGTTCAGAAGGTCCAAAATCACCAAGATTCAATTTTTCAAAAACTCCGTTTGATTGTAAAGAATTTAAACCTTTTTTCCCAATGTGGCTAAGTCTATCATTCCATAATTTTGCAAGTGTAAAGTTTTCAGATACAGTAGAAGCAGTTAAGCCAAGTAGGAGTTTAGTTTTCAAAAAAATAGAGACTATCTCTCTTAGGGGTGCTAATGATTAATCACTGCCCCTAAGAATTCTAATATGTCCTTGGCCCAAATTTATGTTAAAATCCATATCATCTAACATACCTAAGGACACCAGGTTCCTTTTCAAGTCAGGAACATACCTAGTTCCTTTAAGGAATAAAATATTATCATTTTCCAGTAACAATTTTATAGTACTTATCCTTCTAACTTTACAAGTAAAGTTATTCCCCATTATAACTTACCCTCCAGCTATCTTTTCGAACTCAAGAAAATAGTTTTTATTCGGAAATATATATGGAAAGAACAGCCTGAGTCAAGAATCCACTCATCACTAAGTTGTTTTTCCATATTAACAAGGATCAATCTAGTATCATACTTAGCATTATTATATACTAAAGCATTACTCCCATCATCAAACTTCTTTTCTTTTGAATCATTTTTATTCTTGAAAAACAAAATGACTCAGCTTCTCACAATAATAACACTTCTTACCTTAGTCTTATTTTTGGACTTATACTTATCACTCAATTTTTTATTATTTGCAATAAAATACTTAGAATGATAATTTGATTTACCAAACCATTTCCCTTTAATAACAAATTGTCTCTATTTTGACTATTACTAGAATCAACTTTCATCTCTAGAACCTTATTTCTTAAATAATTTATTATCACATCATTAGTAAGTTATTCCCTAACATACTATAGAGCAACATTGATGTGTTTATATCTCTCACTAATGGAGTTTAACAAGACTACGACTATCTAATTTTTTGAAAGTTTTTTTTCCTAGTTGGCAAAGTCTTGGGTAAATTTTGTAAATCTGTTTAAATTTTAATCCAAATGAAGTGAGAGATCAATTTTGAAAGAAAAGAATTGTTTTAATAAGAAACACTTATTTGGAATAGTTTTTGTCATATATTTTGCATGTAGTTTGGTCTACAATTCAGAAGCAATTTTTATTTCATCAATACTTCTTAATAAATTTTTAGATAAGTACAGGAAAAAAGTACTCCAAGCAACTTCTTCAAGTTCAATTTTCTTTGCAGGCAGTAAATCAACAGGCCAGCTATCATCTAAAGTCCTAACACATCTCATTTGCATCAAAATAGCCTTCATATTTTGACTCCACATACAGAAATCAACTTTCCATCAAATTGTTATATTTCAAACTTAGCAGAAGCCATGTTACAGCCAAGTATGATTCACAGATTGAAGACAACTTTCACAAATTTGCAAAGAAAAGCAAGAGTACAAATTGATGACACTCAATGATAATACACTTAATAAAATGAGATTTTTCGAATTTTAGGCACTCGCAGAAAATATACAGATCAAGACTTAATAGAAAACATGATAACAGAGATCATATGACTATGTTTATGTTTCACAAATTCCTCCTACAAGATCCTCCAATTACACACCCGTATTTGATTTATCTCAGATTTCCAAAGCTTTTTAGGAGTCTTTGACATAGATTAATCACAAGGGGGTTAATTGTAGGGTAAATCAAGGGAAAAATCAAGAAACCCTAAATTTTTGAAAAGTGAACTTTACAAAAGTTTAGAAAGAACTCACCCAACAAGTTTAAATAACTTGTTTTCTTGCAATTTTGTTTGACAACAATTCCAAAGGTTTAGATCTGTTACAAATCAACCAATTTCTCCAAGATCCAACCATCTTGCTCCTCAGTGATGGCTCTGATACCACTGTAAGGCCAGGAACACACGATATTAACGTTGAGAAACAAAGATAAAATGATCTCTCAGAAAATAATGTATAGAATTTAAAGAAAACACAAATGATTTCTTTCAACCTAAGCCCCGGAGGTTCAGCGACTGCTTCTGACGGCTACATCCCCCGTTGAGCATCTAATAGAATGGATTTGTGCTCGGTTCCACTATATAGCCCAAAATGGCAACAAATGTTACAAAATGTTCAGTCAAATCATTGAGTACAGAATATAAATTTGTCTTTCCAAATACAACAATTGATCCACAAGATTCACAAAGAATCTCTTCAAATCCTCTAAAAAAGTAACTTGAGAGAACACAAACTCTCTTACACATATTCACTCGGAATATCACTACATAGATGCTAAATATTATAGACCAACAATCTCAAATAAGGAATTAAAGAGAAGAAACAGAAGAGAGAACCAAACTGGAGAACCCCCTTCAAATGGCGTAAAAACTGAAGAATAATGAAAACCCTAGATGACCGAATGCTAAATAAGAAGACACAAACTAATAGAAGTCTCCAGAAACAGAATTGTTTAATATGGATTCTCATGTGAACATATTTCTTTGGCTTTG
>CAIGRP010033104.1:0-10557 GCA_903798385.1 Fraxinus cuspidata
TGATTGACATGAGTTCACATACATCAGTATCTATTAGCCCCAATAATTGTGCAGTTCTTTCTCCTTTTCCAATAAAAGGAAATTTGGTTATCTTGCCTAATAGGCATGATTCGCATTTGACAAATGATTCAAAATCTTTTGATCCCAAGTATCCATGTCTATTTAACTTGGATATGCGTTTCTTATTTTTATGACCTAGTCTATATTATTTAAATTATCATTCTTATGCCTTTTATTTTCTATACTCATAGTAGACGACTCAGTATCAAGAAGATAAATGCCATTTTGTAAAACATTACAACCATAAAAGATCTCATCTCAATAAAATGAACAACGATTGTTCTTAACATTAATTGAAAAATCATTCATGTCCAAACATGAAATAGAAAAAATGTTTTTAGTAATGGCGGGAACAAAATAGCAATTTTCTAATTCTAATACTAAGCCTGAAGGTAGTGGTAAGAAGTATGTTCCTACAGCTAATGCTGCAACTCTTGCTCAATTCCCCACACACAGGTCAACTTCACTTTTTACAGTGGTTTACTTTTCTTTCGTCCCTGCACATTTATACAAATATGAGATCCACATCCGGTATTTCCTTTAATCTTCATTTTAGTGCCCTCGGAGGATTGAATGGCTAATACATGCCCGTTACTAGCTTTGACATTGGGCTCCATAGTCTTAAGCATGTTCAGTAACTCGGGGAGTGTGCAGTCGAGCTTATTCATATTGAAATTCACGATGAACTGTGAATAACTCTCTGGCAGAGATTAAGAACCAAGTCAACACTTAGTTCATGGTCCATTATTTAACCCAATTGAGCCAACTTATCAATAAAACCAATCATCTTCAGCATATGAGCATTGACTAAAGATCCTTCTGACATTTTGCACCGATACAGTTACTTGGAAATCTCATATCTTTCCACACATGATTGTTCATCGTATAGCTCCTTGAGATGAAAAATCATCATGTGAGCAACCATACCCTCATGTTGCTTTTGTAACTCAAGTGACATAGCTGCAAGCATCACACATGCTGCAGTATTATTGTCATCACTGTGTTTATTATAAGTAGCCACCTCTTCCACAGTTGAGACCTCAGTAGGTACCTTAGGAAAGAGCTGCTCTAGAACATAACCAATTTTCGCATGCTTGAGAACAATTCTCAAATTGCGGTGCTAATCGAGAAAATTTGGATTGGTCAGTTTGTTGGCATCCAATATGCCTCTCAAATTCATATGGTCACTCATGATTTAAAACTGTAAATGACGAAAAGTAAAGAACTAATATGTATTAAAATGCATTGCATAAAGTTAATATAGACTTTAATTAAATTAAATATTCTCCCGCTATTTAAAATAAAGTTATGACCCTCAGAAATAAATTAATAGAATCTATACTTGACTCCAATGGGCTGTTATCCCATTTATTGTTTTAAGATCTTGAGTGTACTCAACAAGCCTTAATCAAATATTTGAGTAGATATTATTATCAATTGTNATTTATGATCCTCTCACACAAATTTATAGAATCCATAATTGATTCCCAGTGGGTTGAGATCCCATTTGTTGTATTAAAACCTTGAGTGTACTCAACAAGCCTTAATAAATATTTGGATAGATACTATTATCAATTTTATCTGCATACAACTCTCAGATCATTGAGCTGACAACTTTTTGTTTTCACATATCTTATGTATTAGCTTAATACGCCTCTAAAATTTATTTTCTTAAGTGCATACAACAAAAGATATATTTTAGTTAAGTCAAACACATATTCAGAAATATAAAATATTTCATAGTGTCAAACATATCCTTAATGAACTAGCCTTGAGTGTACTCAACAAGTTGAGATCGATTTAGGACTCTCGTTTTTCACTATAATGATGAAGACAAATATCAATATGACTTAATATTTTTAACGAGGGATTTTGCATGCATAGGTCTCATCGTAATAATTTATGATCCTCTCACACAAATTTATAGAATCCATAATTGATTCCCAGTGGGTTGAGATCCCATTTGTTGTATTAAAACCTTGAGTGTACTCAACAAGCCTTAATAAATATTTGGATAGATACTATTATCAATTTTATCTGCATACAACTCTCAGATCATTGAGCTGACAACTTTTTGTTTTCACATATCTTATGTATTAGCTTAATACGCCTCTAAAATTTATTTTCTTAAGTGTATACAACAAAAGATATATTTTAGTTAAGTCAAACACATATTCAGAAATATAAAATATTTCATAGTGTCAAACATATCCTTAATGAACCAGCTTTGAGTGTACTCAACAAGTTGAGATCGATTTAGGACTCTAGTATCACTATAATGTGGAAGGCAAACAATGATTTTATACAACAAAAGATATATTTTAGTTAAGTCAAACACATATTCAGAAATATAAAATATTTCATAGTGTCAAACATATCCTTAATGAACTAGCCTTGAGTGTACTCAACAAGTTGAGATCGATTTAGGACTCTAGTTTCACTATAATGTGGAAGGCAAACAATGATTTTGACTTAATATTTTAGTGAGGAGTTTATTATACAAATGTCTCATCAATTCAATCATGTATATATATGTACATATTTCATCAAACATGCAAATAAATATATATACAAGAGTGGATGATTATGGACCAATTCTATCTAGTCTTCCCGAGTCATAAGGAAGACTAGTTGGTCAAATCCTAGGGGTTATTGCATTGAATTAATATCAGTGCACCATCTCTTGCATCTTCAATCAGTCCAGCCACAACCTGTATCGTCTCCATGGTTTCCACCTTCTCTTGCATCTTCAATCAGTCCAGCCACAGCCTGTATCGTATACTACTTGACATGCAGACATAACATTGGACGCGCAATCTCATAATAATAACAATATTAACGGACTCGTATTGTCCAAAATAAATTAAGAGCTCGCAGGCCCATAAAATAACAAAATAAAATTAACCATTCAATATATCCACATGATCAAGTCCATAACCATTCACTAAACAAACATTCATCATATAAATGCTTTCTATATAATATCTAATATTATATGCGTATATGTTTCAGAAATCTAACAATAATTGTCGTCTAAACTCATTTAGATAAATGGATCGAGAATATTTAATTAATTAATTAATCAAATAAATCAATTAAATTAATTAGCTGGTCAATTTAATTAAAATCAAATTTTAATTAAATATCAAATTAGAGTCTAACTCTAATTCCACAATTATAGGGCGAAACAATAATTGAAATCAAATTTTAATTAAATACCAAATTAGAGTCCAACTATAACTATAATTAAGTAATATTTTAATTTAGGATAAAACTCCAAAATAAAATAAAATTCAATTTAGGGCCAAATTTTAATATTCAAGTTAAAACCAATTTTAATGAAAATATAAAAGTCGTCAATTTTAAATAAAATTTAAATTTGGGTCAAAATTAAATTTTAAGGTTTCCATTTGAAAAAAAAATTTAAAACCATTTTAATATTTAAATTCAAAAACCCTTTTGAAAATTGTAAATTGACCTAAGTTTAAAATTATAAACAGCCCCTCCAATAAACTAAATTGCATGACACGCCCTCCATCTAAAACTGCAAACTTGGCCCCTGAGGCCTGCAATTTGAGAAATTACATTGTAGGCCGCCGTCTCCAAAATGCCTCACCCGATTGAAAACCCTAGAAAACGTTTTTATTTTCTTTTAGCGGCGCGGGGCCATAGAGATACAATGTGGTGGATCGTCACCGTTGTCATACAGCAGTGGCATTCACTGTTGTAGCGTTTGCCGCCGCTGCTTTTGCCAGCAGCAGCGCACAACGTGTTGTCTTTTTTCCTGCGGCGGTGGTGTTGCCGCCGACGCGGCCGTCGTCAACCCCGTTTCGTTTTCGACCTTAAAATTTATTTTCTTTTCAAAAATAAATTTTGAATATAAAATTAATTTTTTAAATTGCTAGATTCAAGAAAAAATATGGACAATCAACTTTTGACTGATCTAAGATTTATAACAGTTTCTAACAAGCACAAAGTAGGTTCTGATACCACTGTTGGATATTTACTTATTCATACACAACCGAAAATAAATAATTTTTTTCAATTCCAACCACGGATCTGCTTTGCTCTTAGATAAAAATTATGATAAAAATAATACATTTGATGAATTCTGCAAACTCTTTTACGGATTCTCGAACACATATGATCACGATCTACAATCCAAGTTGTCCAATGTCCAACGGTAATCCACACAGAGAATAAGAATGGCGACTAGGGTATTCTTTTCTTGTGCTAGCAAGAATAATGAATTATTTCTTACCGTTTTCAAACCCTATCAGTCTATTAATAAAAGCCAAAGCGGGCTGACCCGTCTTTTAAACTTAACTCGGTCCAATATTTAATTAATCAAATTAATTAAATTTGGTCATGAACTAATTAATCCAATTAATTAATTTGGACATATTAATAAGTAACTCAATTAATTAATTGTCCAACACTTGTCAATTAATCTCATTCTTCTAGTTCTCTTTTGTGTGTGACCTATTAGGTTCCCAATTACGATGCCTAACAACATGAATTATTATTTTGATCTAATCAAAATCGATAAATTAAAACACTCCTTTTAATTTATCACTAATTCATATTCGTCGTCCCAGATTGACATCTAGCAATGTGTCGGGTAACACATGTGATTGGAAATGTCGCGTGGTATGACAAAATTAAATTTGTTCGTTTACCGTAAAACTATAATCCTTTTGTCAATAAGATCCGATCAATTACGAGATATGGATATGTGTCAATCTCAATTATCGTTCATATCTTTCATCCGACTATTAAGTCAATATAAGTCGAAAAATAATTTTCGACTTATAATTTCATATTGGCCAAGGATTTCATTATCAACTTAACTGCATAATCTCTTACTATCTAAGAGTGACGAATCATCTATTGATCACTCACAACCTTCATATGATTATTGTCATACCCAAACGATGCTGTATTAGCGATCCTTGGTAGAGTAGCATCCAATATCACCGAAGTATTACTGTCCTCATTTAAGGCACTATGTTGACCTCAAGTCAAAGGACCAATTCCACTACCGAACGTTAGAGATTAACCACTGACACTCAGATAGTAATCCATGTGGAATCTTCCCAACTGGTCTCTAATGTTTTGTTCTATAACAAAACATCTACGTGTTCATGTCATGAGACTTTTGCTTGTGAGATCAGCTACTTACTTCTCAAGTAAGAAATGCCACACATGATTATCTATCTGTAATAACGATATCTGTATCTCGTTATTACTTCGACCACTAATAATTTAAGATTCAGTTATATTGTAATTTGTATCTCACAATCACAACTCCTTATGATTAACAAATTGCAAAGACTTAAATATACGACCTCCATTACTTAATATGATTTTAATAGAAAAGTAATTTAAATAAATAAAAAATCTTGCTAGAAAAAATGCATTAAACATATTAAAAGTGTTTTACAATTCTAGATCGATTGGGTGTAGGGCATAACACTTACAGCTCCTCTTTTCTAAAATAATGTGTGCTGAAGATTTTTAACTAAAGATCTCCAAATGATCCCTCGTATTGTAATATCGTTTATGAGTATGTGTAAAACATCGATTATTATACATGTTCAAACACTAACAATTTATATACTCCAATAACGTTACTTAAACTATCTTTAGACCACAAATATATCTTGTAATCCCAGGAAATTGCAAACTTAAGTATTCTTAACGTCCCTAGGTTAACGTAAAATACTTGAATCGGTATTCAGCTCTTGGCTATCCCATAACAATATATGTTTCATATAGACTTGGATTTTAGATTGATCTCACGATGTCTTAAACTGATACGCATGAATCTTTAAATGCATCTAAGTATATCACACATCTAGATGACTCAACAACTTCTAAATCATTCCTAAAGCATAGATCAAACTTATCTCAATCACAATTAATTTAAATATAAATGTCGCGTAGGATAAGATAATCCACATAAATATCCAATATGAACCCCATTAAACAAACATCCTCAGAGATTGTTATAATACAACCACACACCTATACATATGTACCTATTATGCTTCACCAACGTAATTTTAAAGTAATGAAGTAAGATGTTCAGGGTAAAATTCGTCGAATCATGCTATAGCATGAATTACTATCACTGAAAAGTTTCTCCTCATTCCATACCTTGAAAATAGTGGGTGGTGGCTGATAGATGAACTTTGAGTGCCAAGGATCTCGCACAATTAAATTTATCATTTATTTACTAGTTAATTTTTACTAATGTAATGTGCTGAAGAATAAGTGTACACTTGAATAACAAAATTAAAAGTTTCATAATAAGCCTACACAAAGGTAGATCTTGCTCTAGTACTAAAACGTAACAATCCAATTTTCATAAACATTGGAGTGTCACTAAAATTCAATTTTCTTCACGTAAATGTGGAAACCGTATAAAAAATTATTCCTTTATTTCAATAATAAATATCTATCAAAACATGAAGTACTTTATATTTTTATCATACGAAAACATAATAACCTACTTATGTAATAAACATGTCTTTTAACACAAGTAAAACTAAATAATTGATTAAAACTTAGAAAAATTAATGTTTTATTGTCTTCAAATCCTCTTGAGAGCCCGCATCACCATTATGTTATACATGCGATGGACCTGAACAAACCTATAAATTTTTTGTAAGAGTGAGTATTTGACAATACCGAGTAAAATAAATGCAGTTTCCATACACAATTAAATAAATTAATAAAATAAACAATTCATATCATATTTCATTTGGAGTGTTTTGGTGTGCGTATGAAACTCCCTTTTTCCTCTTCTGATATTTGTTTTTTTTCGGGGGGGGGGGGGGGGGGGGGGNATAATTAGGATTACATAAAACAAATGGTTTCCTAATTAAGCCACCGTTTGGTATGGATTAATTAGAAGTCGGAAGCCATGTACCACAAGAAAACTGGGTAAGAATTGGATTCAAATAATATAATTAGGATTACATAAAACAAATGGTTTCCTAATTAAGCCACCGTTTGGTATGGATTAATTAGAAGTCGGAAGCCATGTACCACAAGAAAACTGGGTAAGAATTGGATTCAAATAATATAATTAGGATTACATAAAACAAATGGTTTCCTAATTAAGCCACCGTTTGGTATGGATTAATTAGAAGTCGGAAGCCATGTACCACAAGAAAACTGGGTAAGAATTGGATTCAAATAATAGAATTAGGATTTCATAAAACAAATGGTTTCCTAATTAAGCCACCATTTGGTATGGATTAAAATTAGATTTTAATCTAAGACAAAGTCAACAATTAATTCTAAACATATATTTCAAGGATTCTACAATTTTTTGATCACATGTTTTATCAACTTTTATCAAAATATAATAAAAATCTAAATTTAATCCCCATCTAATAGGGGCCTAAATACTCAAACACTCCCCACAAAATATGCTGAAAACAGGATTAACTTATGTAATCAATATCTTTAATTTCTCAAAGTTCTATTTAACCTTTTTTACCTTTAGTCGGATCTCATGTGTTTAGTCTTATCAAAATTAACTTTTTCTTGGGTCAGAGCCACTTAATTAATTACAAGCAACAAAATGAGCTCAATATTGATATACTAATTCTCGATCTATAAATATTTAATTATTTATGTCAAATAATATGAAATTTAATATTTTTTTTCACTTTAGTCCCTCGATGTTTCAAAATTATCAAAAGGTGCCTTGTCAAAATCGTTTTCACTAAATAAGCATATTCTATAAATTTTCAGAATGTTACAAACCCACTCATGGTTTAAATTTTCTTGTTTAGGAAAACTTTTACGTACATTTTCTTGGAAATTCTTATTTTTTAGGGATATTAATAGGGATTCTTTGGATAACTTTATTATAAACATTTTTTTATTATTTTAAATTTTCAATGATATGGGGTTTACAGGAGATCCTGGCAATTAATTGAGTTTTAGTAACATTAATTATTAAGGCCATTAGACGATATGTGCAGGAATGACGTGACAAATAACATTCATGAGGATCTCATGTCCATGATCCTGCAAAGGTCATCTTTTCAATTGGCTTTGGAAGTATTTTGGATGTTTTTTTCTTTGTCGTATTTGTCGATAATTGGGTAGCATGGTGTTGTCCCAACACAAGTTTAGAAACAAGACTGTATGTTTCACATCCATTTTGACAGTCTGAGAACATATTCACCTCACCCACTCCATACAACATTTGAAATTTTATGGATTAATGATATAGAGAAATTACTACTCCTTAGGTCTCTCCTAAGGCAAAGAGAAGAGGATTCAAATCTATGAGAAAAAGAAAGAAATCTATGAGGTGTAACATGCATGACACAAATGTTATTATCTTAGTAATAGAGTCCCTACCCATCGTGAGCTAAAATTTTCAGTGCCCCAAAATTTGATATACACATGCTATCTCAAAGTGGACCGTACGTATAAGTTAATGGCTTAAGATCGAATCATTAAACTATTGTCGTGGCTTCCTCGGATAAGAAAAGAAAACAAAGGAATGTTGCAATATGTCCACTAGAACGACAGAATTATGTATTGCTCTTTTATGGCAACAATAACTTGTTATAATAATAAATTAGACTACCATATAATACCTATTGTTTCTTTTGGCTGTAATATGTTAATTGCCTTTGCATAGAAAAACATATCATGACACAAGTCAACTCGTAATTGTAGAAATTTAAAAGGTTGATCCCATTTCTAACAAAAAAAAAAAAAGTTGCACATCACAAATACAAATACACAACACAATCTGGACTAGTTTTTGGCGATACGGAAATTCACCAACTAAAACTTGTTAGAAAGATTTTTACATAAAAAAAATAATTATGTTGCATTTTGTGTAGAAAAAAGTGTATACAAATGACATTATCCTCAAATTGAGTAGCAGGTCAAATGTTTTGCTTTGATAACCAGCCAAACCACCATAGTAGATAGGTGCTTGATCGATGTACATCCCCTGTTCCTTTTGTTCACTATCCAATACTCCGCTTTCAATATTTATTAATCTCCACTTATCTCACATACAGAAAATGGTTCGACCTCACGTCCTCCTTGTAACCTTTCTTCCACAAGGGCATATAAATCCATTACTTATATTTGCCGAGACCTTACGGAAATGGCATATAAATCCGTTACTTATAGTTTATTGTCTCTTCCTTGGATTCAGCAAACCTCTGTGTTGGATATAAACTACTATTATTTCAATGGCTATGGTGAAGAAATTAGTCATTCATCGGACGATCCCACCCGAAAAATCCAGCTGCCTAGCTTGATAGCTAAACGTGATCTTCCCTCCTATATGCTTCCTTCGAGTGGCGATCAAAAGGTCTTTTTGGAACCAGCCAAACACTACATAGATTGGAGGCATGTTTTTGTGTTCCCTTGATGCATTTCCCTATCAGATTTAGATGAGCTTCTAAATTCTATCGCTTGATTAAGTTCACCATCCATATCGATGACTAAAATAGAATTTATAGTGATCTTCTTCAGGTTCAATCCCAATAAAAGGGATTTTTTTCTCTTTCGATATGTCTTAGAAACCTACAAAACAAACCAAAAAATTATAAGCAAGTGGAATTACGACAATAAATTACCAAGTGTAGGAAATAAAACAAGCTAGTACTAGAAAAAATTAACAATAATACTAATTCAGAGGACCTTTACTAAATCTTGGTGTTCTTTGGATATGTTGAGACATACACCAGACATACTACTCGTGCATCTTCAATTCAGAAAATATATTTTTCATTCCTTCTTTTTTCTGGTTTTTTTCTTTCAAAATTCTTACCGTGTACCATGTTCTTGATAGCAATAAAACTTTGTGTAATAAAATGACAGTACGGCTCCCATACCTTTACTTTCGAGGAAATCTTGAACTCAAATAAAGTTCCTCCGTGTTAGTTTTTGATGTAATTGGCAACTCTTTGAACAAAAGGGACTATACATAATATTTTATAAAAGTCAAAGAGTAAGTTGCAATTGTTAAAAAATGAGTTGTAGTAGGTTTAGGATTCGAGAATGGAAAAAAAGGAAAAATGACGCTGCAATTTCGCTAGATTATCGCCACAACTTGGCTTGAGCGGCAAAAATAGAAACATTGTCTCTAGCCTATCACAAGACTTTGCTGGAGTGACACATCGTCGCTCGCTTGTCGCCTAGCTTTTGCTCGAGTGACAGGGTTATCCGAAGAATTTTAATTCGCGTTTTTAAGGTTTATATCCAGCCCATTCATTCCTTAACGTACAATATAAATACCAGAAAGCTTATAAACGATTTTTAAAGGTTGATTGATTTGTCTATTGCTTTTATATAACTGCGGTATTGTAACGTATGAAGAATTGGACTGTTTGATTAAAAATTTAGAGATAATTAATAGTGACTCGTTGCTAATTAATTATTAAGTTTTAATTCCTCGTAAACACCTATTCACTCTCCATCTAGGTGTAATTTGGATCGAACCTC
>CAIGRP010033105.1:0-10945 GCA_903798385.1 Fraxinus cuspidata
ATAGGAAGAAACAATTTTGTTTTTGTTGTGATTTTCTAATACCCATATGTGTGTTTATATATGCAAAAAAAAAATGTAACTCCCTACACCATGATCCAGTATTATATGCAGGTTTTATGATTAGTGGTAATGAGTTGTTAATAATGGGGCAGTTAAAAACGGCTATATTTTACTGGCTAGTTGACCAATTAAATAATCTGAAAATGATTAAAAAACAATAATTATTATTAGAGTCAACAAAACCCAAGGCCCCAAGGCCCAAACAAAGACTTTTTAATATAATGCGTGAGGCGTGACTCAAACCCCCGACATCCCACACAAATTCCACACTTTTCACCAGTTGGGCAGTTCACTTGAATTAATTATTTCTTTCACATATTATATTTATTGTATAAATATCTAACAATTTTTTCTATAATATATTAAGTTTAACTTTTTAATATAATGCGTGAGGCGTGACTCAAACCCTCGACCTCCCACACAAATTCCACACTTTTCACCAGTTGGGCACTTCGCTTGAATTAATTATTTCTTTCACATATTATATTTATTGTATAAATATCTAACACCTAGCACACAAATTTATCCCCCACACGTAGTATGTATACGATACTCTGTATGTCTATGTATTACACCCATGTTAATATTTCCTTCAAAAATATCTAAACCAAATAATTGACTATAATGTTTCGCTAACTTCTTGGAATCCCACATCATTTTTAGGCTAGGCATGTCCCAGTTTATTAATTCCACCTCACTTTCCAACAATTTTTAATGGTCTTTTGTATGACTTCTCTTTTTATTTAGCAATTAATTTTTGGGTTTTGTGTTTCATCGAAAGTCGGCTTTTTTTTTTTTTTTTTTNGACAAGAAACGTTCAATTTACCATTTTTTCCTTATATAACGTTGCCAACATTTTCATTCAAAAAATATAAATTGCACGTTTAATTAATATAATAGATAATATAACTATTTAAATACAAAGGACAATTAATTGAACAGAAAAAAATTACTTTTTTTTTTTTTTTTTTGTTGACGTAGGAACCCGCAGCCGCTACTCGTGAGTGAGTACTGGGTAAATCTCGCTCTATGTCCAGTAGCTCGCAAACCAAACAGGAGAGACAAACCGCATTATGCAAGCCCGGTGCGACGGGCTCGACCGAGGAAGTCTTGTCTTTTTTCGTCTAGTTGTTAGGTGCATATGAAGAAAAAGGAAAACATATGGTCCCTCATTCATTAACGTGCTTCATTTATGATGCATTAATTTTCGAAATTATGGGTTTACTTATTTTTATCTAATGAATTTAAAATGCAATCTTGATTGTCTTGGCATGATTGTTTGGTTTTAAAATATTAATTAGGAATTTGATGTCTGTAGTGAGTTCATTCTCTGTCAATTTCTAAGAAAGAAAACATGCGTACCTGTAGTATTATTGGAATTCCATGTAGGATTTGAAGATTATCTCTAGTTGCCTACACAGTTATAAAGTTTCTTTATCCAATTCCATATTCATCTTTTTTAGTACTAAACATTTTTGGATTCTCACCTTTCTGAGTCAGATTAACACGTTTTGTTCTATTTATCCATGCGTGCTCACGTTAGAAAATGTCTAGTTACTTATGTGATTTTAACAGGTCTGTGTCCTGAAAGATAAAGAGTTGTTGTGTCTGTGCAAGTTATGGGGTAGTGGAGGTGGTGTGATTATGGGTTGTTTATCGTCAATTTTCTATGGGTTTTCGAGGTCGATTTCAATAAATAAAAATAAGAATTTGAAGACAAGTTGTGAGAATTGTGATGGAAGAGAGGTTGTGAAAGATATGGTGAAGGATGCGAAGAAGAATGAGTTTATATTGACGACGTCAGGCACTGTTAATGTCCAAGGGTCCCATAATTTTGCTTCTGTTTTCTCCAGAAGAGGGCAGAAAGCCGTGAATCATGATTGCTGCATTGTTTGGGAGGGGTATGTGTTGAGCTGCGGCATCCAAATCTTAAATTATTGGAGAGGGATAAAACTTATTCATCTAAATTATGTATTTAACGCGCCCTTTACAAGCATATAGATTCATTTTTTCATCGAAGGCTTGAAACTTATTTATTTGATTATGTCTTCAAAAGTATGCTTGCATGACATACAATTTAGAAGCCTCAAGCTCAAGTTTTAATTGCCTATAAATCAACATTACCACGAGTTTGTTGTCAACAGATTCGTGGATAAATAGAAACATAGCTTTTATTTTGTTCTTCTTGTTGATAAATTTTCTTCGGGATTTTTTGCTTGCAGGAATTTGGATGCCAAGAGGACATGACATGATATTCTGTGGGATATTTGACGGACATGGCCCTTGGGGACATTTTGTGGCCAAGAGGGTTAGGGAGTCAATGCCATCTTCTCTTCTCTGTAACTGGCAGGAGGCCCTCGTTGGAGCTTCACTTGATCCCAATCTTGATTTGAAATCTGATAAAAAGCTTCATAAATTCAATAAATGGAAGCTTTCCTACTTGAAGACGTGCTTCTATAGATCAGGAGCTGGAACAGCACTGTAAAATCGAGTCATTCTACAGTGGCACTACTGCTTTGACAATTGTTAGGCAGGTAATAGAAGTTCTTTTACTCTGTAATTTGACTAATATCTTTATGGGCTCACTTTTTGCATTGCTGTGTGTTCGACAGTTTGGTAATTGAATGCATTATATGTAAATGGAGAACTTTTTGATATCTTAATGTTACCTACTAGAAAAATGATGGCATAAAACACGATTTCTCGTAAAAATATTGTTTGATTATCAAATGACCAATGCTGAAAAACTAGTTTCTCGTTAAAGAGAAATCAAGAAAATGTAAGATTTGGCAACTTAGATAAAGAAATGGGAAGCATTCTCGACTGTAGAAAATTTAGTATTTCCGCTAAACTTATACTTTCTTCAAACTTAAAAAATCTGGCACGTGCTAAAACAAAATAGGTGTCGAAAATTTTGAATTTGAGCTTCTATAAAACCTATGCAGGCTTTTGACGAGTTAAAAGCCACCTAATTATATTAATGTTAGTGCTGAAGGTCTTATATTAAGGTGGTTTATCTGGAATATTTGAAAACTTTTTCCTCAACTTATTTTCTATATTACTAAAATAAATCTTTGTCAGGGTGAGCATATTTTTATTGCAAATGTTGGCGATTCATGTGCTGTATTGGCCACAACGTCTGAAATTGGTAAATTGGTACCAATACAATTTACTACTGACTTCAAGCCCAATCTACCTCTCTCTCTGAGCGCACATGCGTGTCTTTCTCTATTCGTAATTTAATATCTATTCATCATATAACTTTGTTAACAATTTTCACAGAGGAGGCTGAACGCATAATTCAATGCAAAGGCTGAGTGTTCTGTTCGCATGATGAGCCAGGGTTTCACAAACTATGGTTGCCGGATGAGGAATATCTTGGACTTGCAATGTCTAGAGCTTTTGGGTACTTTTGTGTTAAGGATTTTGGTCTAGTTTCTGTCCTTGAAGTGACACAAAGACACAATCAGTAAAGACCAGTTTGTCGTTCTAGCAACAGACGGGGTAAGTATGATACTATTAATCGATCTCCTCGACAAACATATATAATAATTAAAACAGTAAATCTAAACTAGCAAGTTTGCGAACAAACCTAAAAGAGGAAGGTAATATTGCATTTCTTCTCTTAAATTATGCAACACGAGAATAACACAAATTGACCTATGTGTTGAATCTGAACTCATGAGGATAATATGGCTGGCTCTAGTCATTGGAAATTCCAACTTGACTCTCTCTCTCTGTGTACTGATTCGCAAAGCACATAGTATTCATATAACATTCGGTATACCGAATCAGTAGGAATGTTTGGTACACACTATTTGGTAGCACTGGATATTACAGCAAAGACTTGAGTTTCTTTTATTCCATAATCTTGTCCACTACAGTGTACCAAATAATTCCATAAGTGAAAGTTTCATTGCAAAAATCAAGTAAAGAACATTGATTTATGCTGATAGCGAAATCCAATTTTGATGTAATGAAGGTATTGGAAGTTATATCCAATTAAGAAGCCTTGCAAATTGTGTCATCAGCTCCAGACCGGGTGAAATCAGGTAGGCGTCTAGTAGAGTGTGTTGTCCGTGCATGGAAAAAGAAGAGAAAGGGAATAGCAATGGATGATATATCAGTAATTGTACTTTTTTCTATTCTTCTTCTTTATGTGATCAACTTTGTTCTGCTATATCTTCACTAAAGTAATTCTATCAAAGTGTAGTAAAAAAATCACTCCTGCATTTAGTATTTTTCTCATCATGCTAGTGCATTAATGGAAGGGTAAAGCCATTTGTATAGAAAATGATGACACCTTGGCTTACAAATGCGCATGTGGAGGAAAATGAGCTGTTGGATGAAGTGTTTTTGTTTGTAGAAGATGGTGTGAGATGGTGTCAAGTGTAAATTTTGTAAGTCAAGGTGTAAACGGGGATGTACATATAGCATGATTGGATGATGTTACCTTCATTTACCAACATGTTTTAACGAGATTTCTTTTAACCAACATATGGAAACAACGTTGCTATGTTTCCCATATTTATTGACAAATTAGTGGTGAAACAAAACCTTAGACTTGTGCAATGCCCCATATTTTGTAACCTGGATTGTTACTAAAAACATAGCATTTCTTATGTGCTCAACATATAAACATTCATTTCTATAGATTATCGAATGCCTAGCTATAGAATCACTCAAGACTGGCATTTCATAATAATTCAGTAATCTTTATTAAAATAATACAACAAAGTGCACTTTAATACTTGACCGTACATAGTTTTGATTTTCTTAAAAAAATAATAAAAAAAACAATGAAGTAAAAATTCTTTCTAGATGTTCTAAGAAAGCTCCACATCAATATACCGTTCATTGATGCAATTAGACAGATTTCAAGTTATGCAAGATTTTTGAAAGACATGATATCAAAGAAAAGAAAAATTCCGAAATTTGAAGAAGTCACATTGACAAAAGAGAGCAGTGCAAGGCTGCAAAATAAACAGCTACCCAAACTCAAGGATTCAGGGAGGTTCACTTTACCTATTTCACTAAGCAATGATTTTTTTTATTTTTTTTAATCTTTTATGTGATACATGTGTAAGTGTTAATTTAACGCCTTTATCTATATATTCAAATTAGAACTTGGAGAAGTAAAGAAAACAACGATGTCACTGCAGCTGGACGATAGAAGTATCAAATATCCAAGAGGCGAGGTTGAGGATGTACTCATTAAAGCTGAAATATTGATATTCCCCATAGACTTCATTGTTCTTAACATAAGAGGTGATAGTAATATTTCAATAGTCTTGGGTTGATCCTTCCTAGTAACATGTCGAATCTTGATTGACATGAAAAAGGTAGGTTGACCTTAAGGGTTGATGATGAACAAGAACTTTTTAACTCACACAATCCATCTAAGCATTCAGCAGACCTCAAGGAGTGTAACTGCGTTGAAGACGATGATCTACTGAACTATCATAAAAGAAAACCCAAAATTGGTGGAATCTTTGGTAGAGATGAGAACATAAAATTCAAGAGTTGGATAGCAAAAAGAAAATGGAAGGGTGGGAATTGTAAATAATGCAATGCTGGAAAATTCCAACTTGAACCACCATGATTGACTCCTACATAAAGTCTAACTAAAGACTTTTAATTTAAGCGCTTATTGGGAGGTAACCCAATTTCTTACCCTTTTATTTATTATGCTTTATATATTTGTATTGCATGTAGTTTGTTATTTGTTAGGTTGCATTAGTTTTAGGTATATATATATTTTTAAAAGGGTTAATATGTCTACGTCAAACCTAGATAAGAAAAAAAAGATAAATAAATTATTTGAATAAAAAACTGTAAAAACATGTGGCACGATTTTCAAGGCTCTAGGGACAAAAAATGGTTATTATATACACCACGTTGCAATTATTAAATTGTTTCTTGACTCTAATATTGGTATTTTCTTCACTTTTTCAAAGGTATGGATATCAATCGGGAGGAAGCTTAATAAGTTAAAGAATAAAATGAACTGATCCAACAAGTTACCTCAAACATAAGGCAAAAATTTGAGGAGCACATTCTCGCTTTCTTCTCCACCACTTTCTGTACTAGATTATAGTTTTAACACATAAAGTACAATATTTACTATAACTTTGGAGGTGAATAAAATATTGAATTTTTAGTTTTATTATTTTTGTGTAATTGTGTGTTTTTACTGTTTTATAATATATGAGAAACATAGCACTTGTTTGATCCTCATTTTTTTCAAAATATATTTTTTCTCTTTCTTCTTTTCAACCACACATTCTAAAATAAAATAATATTACACGCAAATCCAAATTTTTTTCTTATTTTTTAACCATACATTCTCTACCCAACTACTATTTTAGAATACACTCTAACCCAAAATATGGGCCTCAAACATGCCCATAGTAAAACTTGAATTGTTTTTTTTTTAAATTTCAAAAATATTTTCTTTTTAATTTGCTTGCTTGTGTGGGTTAAGTAGCATTACCGACAATTATTAAAATATTTATAATTATGTGTTAATTTATGAACTGTGAATATGTTACATGGTTGATTAATTTATTCTTATCCATGTAGAATTTGATATTAGTTGCGCACGTTAATTTAGCTAGCATTGTGAAATGATGAGTTGATTCATATGCTTGATAGGTTGAAATAGTAGAATTTAGATGCTAAACCAAAGACTACTATATTATGCATCCTTAAATCAAATTTAGCATAGTTTGGTGTGAGTGAACTATTGTAGGAAGGTATTGATATGAATGAGATTCTATGTGTTAAATTCTTGTGTGGATTGTATAAGATGAAAATTGGGCAAAAATCATAAGTTAGGGATCAATTTTTTAGAATGAGTATTTAATGAGGGGCATTACACTAATCATGTCAAAAAGGGAGGAAAAAAAACTGCTTCATTGTGAAATGTCTCTTCATAGCCTTTCTGACTCGAGCGATTAAGACTGCAAGGATATCTAAAACCTGGTGCTCTGTAATCATCTGACTTAGGAGTCATCTACCTAAAGCTTTCTACAATGGTCATTTTAAAAGTCTATTGGAAAAAAATCAGCACATAAGATGAAAAAAATTAACATACTACATGCCTTAGTTAAATCCTAAACACTTATTTGTGAAAATTAAATATTTGACAAGGGATTATTAGCCCAATTGAGTTTTGGAGGTTGAAGCAATAAAAAATTTAGAGAATCCTTATTTGTTGAAATATTAAATTGCAATTAGTGAGATCTATCTAAAATAGAGAGGGCCGGGATAAGAATAAAAACTCAACCTCAGATCATACTTCGGGAAAAGAGTAAAAAACAATAAGTTTGAGGTGTAAAAATCTTACGATTGAAGAAATGACAATTGTCACCATCAAGGGTCGGGAATTAAAATAACTCGTGAATTTATAATGTTTTACTTGATTCATCACGCACACATCAGATTTGCATTGGAAAAGTTGATATTGGCTTTGGTTTTGTGACCTTGAAGCTATTTATAGATTTAATACAAGGATTCCAATCCTGAGATAAAACGACATATTATTTAACCAAAAATTGTTGCATGTATGTTTATTTATTGAATTAGGTTATAGTTTTGTTTAAGGACAAATAAATATTTTATTTGGGGTTGTTTGATAAGTGTATTTTATTCACTTATTCAGGCCTTAAAATATAGACAATTAGGAGTTCTTTCAATTAATTATGAACTTAATCTCTTTTATATTTCATTTGTTAGGTAAAACTTGAAGAGTAGAACTAAAAATTGAAAGAAAGAAGCAAAAATGGCGAAATCCAAAGTTTAGGGACCTAATTGCAAATCTCCCATAGTTGATTCGAAATGCAAAATGAAGATTGAAGACTATACGGGTCAAATTGGATGGAATTAGAGGATAAAGGATCGAAATCATATCAAGAAAGGACATAAAGGAATGAAGAATCAAATTCGGGGACCAAAATGAATATTGATTGAAAGTTTAAGTGGCGCACACGCCACTATTTCGGTTAACTCGACAGTCAAACGGACCTATTGTGTGCACGTGGTCAATATGCCGGAGCTTGCATGGGGTAAGATTAGGACCCGCGCACCACTATTTTGGTTAACTCGAGCCAAATGGATCTATGACGCGTACTCAACCAACATGCCAGCACGAGCATGCAGGGTATTAGTGGGACCCTTGCTGCAATTTCCGATTCTGATTTAAACTTTTCTTGGATTGTGATTTAGACACGATTTTGACCTATTTACAAATATTATAAAAAGAGAATGTGGGCATGTTATTGGAACACCTCTCATGCTCCTAAATCCATCAATTAACATCATAAAAAATGCTAGTTCATCACAATTTTGGGGAAATCAAGAAGCAGTTGCAAGAATTTAGTTAATTGATGATCAATTTTTGTTTTTGGACAATGAAGGGAAGGCACAATTGGAATTCATCAAAAAATCATTGGAGAGATTTAAGATTTTAAGTTCATCCTCTTCTTCTTCAATTAATTAAAATTCGAGTGATGAACCAATTAATTATGAGTTCTTACAATTTTGTAATGCTGCTAGAGTTTCAATTACCAAGACATGGATGAACCCTTGTTAAGAAGTTTTTTGTTTATATTTGATAATTTGACACCTAATATGTGATTATCATTGAGTGATTTCATAGAATTAAATGCTTTTTTGCCACTAATTTTAATGTAATGTAAATATTATTTTCTCAAAAGAAAGCATATATCATATAGCATGTTATAAAAATCATTGTAAAATCAAGTAGAGGATAGAGATATATTGCTATGCTTTGCCTGATTTTTATAGATGTTCTAGCATTTTTAATATATGCTTTCATGTTTGTATAACATAGAGCTATATGAAAGTCACATGAGTGGATAAATTAAATTGATATCGAGATATGTTTTTAATTGACTTAGAAATATTGATCAACAAGAATGTGCACATATTGTCATGTTATTGAATTGCAATTAAACATATTAATAAGGGAGATTCGAGGTCTTTATAATCATCCAATCTAAATCTACCAAAACTTCATAATTTGCTTACTAGAATACTTAGTTTAATTAGATAAATTAGTACAAAGTCTTCATAAATTTTTTTTTCTATTCGATTAGAATTACAATTTATTGACACTAGATTAAGTGCACAGCCTTCGTGGAAATGATATCCTACTTTTTACTTTATTACTTGTTCACGATACCATATACTTGTGGGAAATCAAATGATCACCTACCTAATATGATGGCTAGCACATAAATGAAATTGAGCCACACCTTCAATCCAGTTTACATATAAATTGAACCATACAAGTCTAATTTGTTTCGTACCTATAGGTATGTATTTTATTACCATGCACAAAGGCATAGTAATTGAGCAACAAATGAATATGTATGAGCTACCCATAATATCAATTTAATCTTGCAAGAGAATGGATCCTTAAAAATACAATGACGAGTGAGTATTGTCCCCTGAAAATTGGTTATCGATTTTACTTTACTCACATTTAACTCTAACACAAACACACAAAATTGATTTGATGGTTTTGAAGATCAATTTTTTAAATTACTACCTAAATTAACTAAGTTGAGCATGCACGAATATATTTTGAGTAAAATTCGACAATATAAACAACTAGGACTATGAATCTACCGTTATTATACATGAATTAATTATCAATTATACACTTTTGTCAATTCTTGTCCTATGTTGAAAATCAATGATCAATTATTTAATCAATAACCTCTCTTGAGATCAGTCAAACATATATTCATATATGAACTTAATTATCTCTAAGTAATATACGAACATATAAGCATACATAAATTCACAAAGATAATCACTTAATGATTTTCATAGGGCATACTGATATCTCTATATACTATCCGACCATATGTTGTTTATTATTTTGTGCCAATTTATATTGAATATCAAGATAGAGTTATAAATTACAAGCACATTCTAATGGTGATTGAGAATCAAAATGGAATAAGGAATAATAAACAATCAACCCGAAAAAACATGCAATGTATCCCATAAAACACCTCCAACCCCATGGATGGATGTTGAATGCATCAAGATCGTCTACTACATCTAATAAAAATAGACCCATAGATATTTTCTGGAATTTGCATCTCAGCATGGTTTTCAGAATAAACACCAATTCGAGCTTGTATTTCTCCTCCATCACTTTGCATGCATTAAATGCAATATCCAACTTTGTAGGTATAATAATTTGTAGGTATAATAATATATGTATGCCTTCAAAATATTTGTCCAATAGTCTTTTCTTCTTACGAATATTGGGCACAACTTCTTCATTTTGTAATTTTTTAGCCCTATAACGAGGGTAAACCAGAATATGAAGGACCAGATCTATATCCGTCCCCTATCCAAAATTGCAATTTGTTATTGTTGATTGACATAAGCAGCCGAAACAATAGACCGTCAATAATCTGGCTTATTATTCTAGGTTGGAACAAGTTGATAAGATCCCCTTTTTTATGTCTCCACGTCCTCCTGTGTAGCGACATAACTTCATTCATTGATTCTGAACACTCGTTACTTGACAATATCTATGGGTACTTTCCAAGTTAGAAGAAATGGGTAATCGAGAATTTCATGCTCCTTATGTGAAATAGTTTCCATGGGAATGACCGACACAAAAGCACTCTATGATTGTCATCCAGAGCCTCTAACACCATTTTTATATTTTTGGTATTATAGTTTGAGGTCACCTTTCCTGGAAATTCACTCAATCTAGTTTCAAAGCATACTTCACCCTACAATAACATACAAATTTAGTAACTTATTAAGAAAACATTAAACATAGCATAATATGTAGTAAACTTGAATAAATTATGTTAGAAAAATACGGGTCGTG
>CAIGRP010033111.1:0-11177 GCA_903798385.1 Fraxinus cuspidata
GATAAAATTAACCAAGATTAAGTAAAATACAATAATAAAATAACACAAAAGCTTAGTAATATGACATTAATAAGTGTAGAAAAATGCACTTATCAAATACCCCCAAACGATGATGGTGATGGAATGAATAATTATATTATTGAATTATAAATTGGATAATTATGTCATTTTGCATGCGGATATTTAAGTAAATAAAAAATGTGATGTACCAAATACTTATTGTAGTGATAATATCAGTGTTTTAAAAATCGGATTGGCCCACCCAAGACCAAAATTGGTTTGATTGGACTTATAAAATGTGGAAATTACACCTAACCAAAATTTTTAAGTTTCAACTTCAAAATTCAAATTTTAAGTATTTTTAATAAAAAATCAGATGATAATATAATTTTTATATATTAATAATAATATTATAAAATTAATTAATATACAAACCCACCCACCCACCAAAATAATGACCCCACTCAATTTAAATTAATCTACACAACTCATTCTACCCACAACCCACCCCACCTCATACATCTCAAACCCTAAGTGGGTGTTAGGTGGAGATTAAAATTAGATTTTTAGTAGATTGTGATAAAAGTTTTTAAAATGTATGGTTGAAAAACTATGGGACCAATGAAAGATGTGGTTAATATTAATTGTTTGATTTTGACTTAGATTAAAATCTGATTTTAATCCGAAACAATCATGGCATAAATCTTTTTCCCTTTTCTTTCTCGTCATTTCCCTTCTTTCTATCGTCTCTTCTCCGGTAACACACGATATCCGACGACATGGAACCTTCGATGTTGAGGCACGACATCGGAGGCGCAATTGCTGCTTCTTGCACATAATGACGATCCGTGGTTTTGACTGGTCATAGAACACGACGTTCCGGTGGTTACTCCTACATTGCGTGGTTACTCATGCATTACATTTGCCTGGCTTCTGCAGTGGGGATTACAACACCACTAGCTACTTCTATAGCGTGGTAATCGGGGGCGGAGGTTTCCAAGCTACCGATCTTGCTTTACCATGTTAGTTTTGAGGTGTTTTGCCGCTCTTTTTCAATGTTTTGCGATGGTTTCGATGGTGATTTTGTGACATATTTTGTGTTGTTTTCTTTGGTGCAAGCAGTGTTAGCGTGCGGGGGTGGTTGCGACGAGTTTGTGGATTTTTTAGTATAGGTGGTGATTGTGGTGTGGTATAGATGAAGATAGAGGAGATGGCTATGGCGGTGTTGATGGTTGTGTGTTGTGTGCGAGGTGGTGGTTTGCTGCGTGTACAATGGTGGTATGTGGTTTTGTAGGTACTGTGATGATGCTGGCGAGGCAGTGGTGGTTTTGGAACGAAAGTGCTCTTGATGGTGGGGGTGTTGTGTGGATGGGTTTGGTGGTGGTAGGAGTGGGGATAGGAATATTTGAGTGTTGTGACTAATAAATAATACGTGATCTAGAAGAATGTGTGGTTGTGACTAAATTTGTAATTGTGATTTAGAATTTGATTAATTGTGAGAATTTGTGGCTATGAAATAAGTTGTAATTTGTGACCTATAAAATTTGTGGTGTGACCTATAAATACGTAATTGTGGCCATAATATGTGACTTATTAATTTGATAAGTTGTGAACGAAAATTAATTTGTGACTAATCAATTACATATTTTCTGACCATAAAATAAGTTGGGGCTTGTAAAATTTGTGATTTGTGACCAATTAATAATATGTGACATATTAATTTGACAAACATGTGACCGATAAATAAATTGTGACTTATAAATTTTTTGATTTATGATCGTGAAATAATTTGTGACAATTTAATCTATAATTTATGACCATATTTTATAGAATTGTGACATTAATATATTTAATTAATAAAAAATATGTTTAATGAATTAGTTTATAAAAAAATTTAAAAATTTGACTTCTGAAATTTTAAACTTTGGTTTCATAGTTTTGAAATCTATCATACTTAATCTCTTATATATGAATTTTTCCCTTATAAAATCTATAATTTAAAAATCCGTCTCAAAATCCATTAAACCGCTAGTTTTTGGAAAATTCATGACCCGTTCCCAATTTATCTAGTTCAATATATATAAATGAATATTTTTTAAAATTTTTGTATATATATATATATATATATATATATTTTTTTTTTTTTTTTAAGAAATCACCGATTCGACCACGGTTCAATGTTTTGACCCTTGATTCTTTCTCTTTTTTAGGTTGATGGCCATGTTCATTTTTAAAACATTGGATAATATAACCGCCCATATTTAAATGATAGCACTATCGCACAAGAAAGACATCAATGAACCATAGCACTATCACACAAGAAAGACATTAATGAACCATATTATAAGTACATATAACTTTCACAAGTTTTTTTTACAGATAAACACGTGACAAAATTTCATTAATTTTTGTCAAAATAAACAAAAAATGCATCGTACGGATGTTGCCAACTCCACACCTTTATGGTGCCTGTTTGTTCACATTAATAGCCATTTTGAATTTCTTTCATTTTGACCAAGAAATGTAATCTTGTTTGTGGCTCATAAATTCTGATGGTCTGGACAACTAAGTCCCAACCAGACAGATTTACAAAATAGGTACAATTACAGAATATTCTTGGTCTATATTCTATAACAACTCACACACGTAAAGAAACGCTTATTGAAGAAGATTATACTTTTGAAATATGAAAAAAGTTACTGGTCAAGCCTCCAACTAAATTAAAAGTGTAGCAAGCAAGATGATTACATACTCCATCAAGTTATGTATCATATTCACCATGCACTGTCCGCTTTACATAGAAGTTTCGTTACTTCAAGAGTTTATCATGGCATAATCTCCTATCATCACGACTAACTATTAAACATTTGGTAATTTAGTTCGGAATTCGGTGAGCTTCATCTTGTGCATCCTCCTCGTAAGTAAAAGTTTGTTGACACAAATTTTTCTACGAAAAAATATATTGTTTTGAGAATTTGTAGTTGAAAATTGGAGGAAATTGTAGATCCCATAAATTGTATGATTTTGAGGAAATATAATTTTAAAAAAAACTTTGACAAACAAGCATTAAATCTTCACCATTAAATTGTTGAGAATTCCACCCCCAGGAGTATAACGTCCTTTTCACCCACTTAACAGAGTATTTGAAAAAAAAAAATCATTGTTTTGAACAAGATATCCTAATTAATGAAAAACTGAGCATAAGAAAGACGTGAAAAAAAAAAAATGTCGAGGACAAAGTATGACAATAAGTAAAGAGTAAGGAGGATTTTTAATACAATTAAAATGTGATTCACTAGTAAGAAATTACGGTGTCAATATATTCACTCTTATTGTACGACAATTATTCTAAAAGACAAGACTAAAGCGCGAGGCATGAGGAAGGCGGTGAATCCTATTTTGAAGCTTAATATGGACCTAGGCACGAATAATGCGAGCATGCCTGTTTTTCAAATTTTTAATGATTTAATAAACTATTTAAATAAAAGGAATATTTATTAATTGTCCTTAAATAATTAAAATAACATTAATGACTTTATAATAATTATAATAATACTAAAAATACACAAACGTCTTATTAAAAAAACTCATGCTCATCGTGATTGAAACTTAACTTTGCACAAAACTTCGTCTTTCCTCTATATTCAATGTGCCAAATTCAACAACAATCGGTTGGTGTTGTTACACATCCTTCATATTTTGTCACATAATCGAATATTAAATTGTTTAATGTATGCTTTTAGTTGGGATTTATCTAAATTACTTAAGTGAATTGTATTTTAATTTTAAAAATTGGTTGCCATTATACGTCTAAGTTAGGTTGTGCACGCGTACACATGTTGAAAATAAATGCTTAACTTATTATTTACAGACAACTAGAAGTAAATTTTACACCTAGTAATTGTGAAATTGGCTTTTTTTCAAGTCATTGCAAATTCTATTGAAACTTGAGAGATAAAAATGTAATATCAAGTATTTTTTGCTTGATCTTTGATTGAGAAATTTGCTTCGTATTTTTATTCGGTCGATTAATAATTAGGACATTCATTAGTCAAAGAGTGAAGTCTTACCGGATAAATGACTTGGGTACGAGCTTCCTTATGTAGAGGGGTAAAATCCTTTGATCCACTTAAAAAAAAAAAAAAACCATTTAAGCTCAAGTTGCAATTTTTAATAAAATTAAGGACCAAAAAGAAATTTGGTCCCAATGATATTTTACACTTTTCGAGGAACTGAATTGCAACCTCAGCAAAGTACATTTGAACATCCTAACATACTAGGTTAAGTTTACCTATGGTCACTGCACTTTATAAAGTGTCATTATGATCATTCAGATTAATTTTGATTTATCATAATCACTGTACTTTATATTTATTGTTATCATATTCATCCAAATTGATTTTGATTCTCCATGACCAACTAACTTCATATAATATTTCAGCCAAGCCATAAGATTATTACCAATATAAAAAAAAGGCACAAATTCACACATAATTATAACCACAAAAAAATGAAAATGTGAATTAGAAACAAAAATAAAAAAGTACAGCATGGTAATCATTTTCTGATTCTTATCATTTTTTTTTTTTTGTTATGGTAATAATTATGTGTGAATTTTGTGTGTGTGTGTGTGTATTTATTATTGTGATAATAATTGGATGATTTGACTGAAATGTTATATGAAGTTGGATGATTATGATGAATCAAAACCAATTTGGGTGATTATCGTGACACTAATTATAAAATACTGTGGCCCTTATGAATCAAAGTCAATTTGGATTGCCAGAGTGACATTAAGCATAAAGTACAGCGGCCATGTGTGAATTTAATCCTAACATATTTATTTTTTCTAAACCATTGTATTAGATATGTGTTTATTAATAATAAAAATAAAAAAGGACATACTTAGTAGGGGCCAGGGGGTTGCTTCTAACCTCTAGCTTAAAGTGCAAAAGATAAAAAAATAAAATAAACTTATTTAATAGAATTATTGGAGAAGAATTTTAGACACGGTCTTCTATTTAATAGACATTAATGTCAAGTAGACTAAAAGTCATTCCACTTGAATGTCACATAGGCTTCAATCATAGAATACATTGGAGATGCTCTCACTTTTGTTGTCTTTATTTAACACTCTATAATATACACAAAGTATTGATAATTATAATAACGCTACCGAAATTATAATAGATAAATTAGGTAAAATGTCACATAGAATGGAATTGATTGTAACTTTTTGAAGATAAGGTTATATGTCCACTCCTTGTGTACAATTTTTCATATTAATATAAGGATTTTGTTACATGACATCAAGATTTAAATAATGGATTACATAATGTGACATGACATTCTACAATTTGCCAGTAAAACACAATCAACTTTTTCATCCAATTTTTTCCCACCACATCATATTATGGCATCCACCACATTTTTTATGTACAAGTAGTAAAATCATTAATATAAAGATCTTACTATATGTACATCAAAATTTACATAATAGATTACATAATGTCGCATGATACATTACCATTTGTTAGTTTACATACTATAGGACAAAGTCAAATCTCCATTCAATGTTCACATAAATTTGCTTAAAACCCCCGCCCTATACTTGTTTGATTGGGATTATGTTTTTTTTTTAAATATATATATATATATTATAGGGCACAGCTTAGTTTGAGTTTTGATTCAAGTTTTGTTGGGGCCAATAGTATGCGTAATTGTCAAGTGGAGGAAATGAATGGATGAATATTAGTTGAGTGTCACATCTGTTATCAAAAGTATTTATTTGTTAGTTTTCAACTAAATTATATATATTGACATTTAAATTATTATGAGAATCAAAATATTTTTGTTTGATCGGTCTCTAGGAAAGAACTTATTGCTATTAGTCTTGTAAAGTTATATTTTCTAATTCTCAACATTTTATCATGGAAAACATTCTTCTTAATCATTTCAACATTGCCGTGACATCATTTTTCATTGTTAATTGTTTCAAGACTAATCTTCAATGTTTTTATTATTTTTGAATTAATATTCTTAATTATAAAATCACGTCATGATATGTTAATAATCGGAGAAATTTCGCTGGTGGTCATCCAATTTATGACTTTATTTCATAGTCAACCTATTTTTGAATAATGTTATTTAGTACTAACGGTGCTAGAGCATGATGATCACAATTATTAGGTCTAATTAAATGAATCACGTGACATTGAATTTAAATGACTTGTTATTTAATGTCATGCAATTGCCACATAAACTTTTGTTAACGCCAATAGTGATAAATAACATTACTCATTTTTTATATATTTATTTTAGTCATCAAACTTACATTTTTGTTTTAGTTTGAATATTTCATCTAAAACGTGACTAATACTAATGTCTAGTCCTACATTGCTTATGAATGTGTTAATTATCTGTACTTGATGTTATGCCCATATCTTCAGACCCACATCGATAGGGATGGCCCCTGACCACGCTTGTCCTTGCATTTTTCACTATTTTTGGGGTTATTCGTGATCTTGGCCCATTTTCAACCAATTATCTAGCCGTTCTGTTAGGGCTCGAGGTCCTTGACCCGAATGTTAATCTCCCTATTAAGCAGGAGTAAAACTCCACTATAATTTGTGTCCCAAACAGTCGAAGTTCTGAGACCGTTAGAAGTCCAACAATATCCGATCAGTCTATTGTATGCCGATGTCCAAATTCTTATGGTATTAAATCTCATCGAATTCTATATATACTTGATTCTCATACATTATTATGTACAATCTACATGTTTTAGTTTGTAGCCTTACGCATAAATGATCTCTTTCTATTTTATAACTTAAGCTTCAGAGAGCCTACAAGAGGTGATGGTAACAAATGGAAACGTTAAACTAATGAGAACATGAATGAAGTGATTGACATAAAAGTTTAAAGATCAATATGAAACAAACTTATAAGTTTTGTAACTTCTGTTGCAATTTCCAATCAATAACTAAGAGATATTAAGTGAAAGGGCCATTCCTCCTATCATGAATTCGACAAATAAATTTAACAAATAGTCAAAAGCTTTAATTTTAAGTCAATCAATTTAGATCAATTCAAATCTTTTTTTAAAATCAATATACCCACATCCATACACACCCTATAAAAAAGGTTAAGATTATTTGTCAAATTCATTAATAGGAGAGATGATCTCCATAACAAGAAGTAATTAAGGGCATTATGCACACGTCTATCTGTTTGACCGTCTAATGTAGACTTAGGCACCAAAAAGTGAGCATATGCACACGTCTATTTGTTTTTGACTAAATACTTTTTATTTTCACTTTTTCTAAGGTTAAATAATCAAAGGGATAATTACCCACCCACTAATGTTTTATATTTTAGAAGTCTTTATAGAATGGCTTATCCCAATTAAAAATCCATTTATTCTTCATGCCCAATGCAAATGGTCTTCACTCTCTGTCTCTCATCTCTTTCCCTCTCCTCCCAAATCGTATGGTCCTCAAACTTATCGAATTACTGGTGGTAGTGGTGATGGTAGTAGAATAACAAGTGCGATGGGATGACAACGAGGAGTATGGTAGAGGGAAAGCAAGTTAGTAGATGCGATGTGGTATGGTTTTCTGGTGGTTGTGGAGGAGACGTAGGCTATATATATTGAAATCGACATCGACGATGACTATCAATGTGCAGTGGAACAATGGCAAGGAAATTGACCGACGGCTGGTTGTTATAGATTAGATTTGATACCAATTTGTTGTTAGGGTTTGGGTGGAAACAAACGATGAATGGTGAATGGTATCTGATAGGTATAAGGGTTGTCATGCCCGAACTCAAACTATGGGGCCCGATCTGAACCCACCATTATTGGGCTGATAGTCAAGTCAGGTCATGGCTTGAGGTCGGGTCGGTTATTAAGGTCGGGTATTAGCTTTAATTCACCCGTCTTCTTGACCTTATCGCACGTTTCCTAGGAATCCTAATCCTATATGAATACAAACCCCCAACATTGTGCACTTCTAACATAACTCAAACACCTTGTACAATAAAAGATAAGTACTGCAAGAGGATTGAATCCTTTTAGGACTCCGCCTCCAACATCTATAAATACATAACCTACCCTCGCTATTCAGGTATGTTTTTCATTAATATTCCAGCATACAATCTCTTACATAATTCCTCTTTCTGACTTAAGAATCGGAGGGGAGATGAGGACACACCTCGACGCCTTTGTTTCAACTAATAAGACCAGACCGTGCGGAGTTTGATTAGCCAGTTCGAGTTCATTTAGGTGCAAGTTTTTGGTAGCATCATTGGCTCCGTCTGTGGGAAACGCTACCAGAAGCCATGATTAACACACGTTTAAGACATCTTCGAGCAAGCTCATCTACTCACAACTAGCCCCCTACTGGAGACCATCGAGGTCCCCAGGAGATATCGTCAGAAGAACCACCACACCCTTCGGCAGCATTCACTTCTGCAGCGTTTGAGGAACTCCGCCAACAAGTGGTCAAGCTAACTCAGCTACTACATCAGAGAAATACACCCCCAGCACCATCCACATAGAGTGATCTTATGGCAGATGATCAGGATCCTGGCCCCAGCTACGGTGATGTCAGAACGTCAGACGCACCGCACATACCCATAGGTTCGAGATTAATTACTATGGACTCTGCTAATCTGGCAAGGATCATTAAGGAGGGAATCACAGTCGGAATGCTTCAGAAGTCCCAGGCAGCGACATGGTTCACTCTTAACATGCCTTTCACCCTGAAAGTCTTATCATGCCCCCTACCAAACCGATTTAAGTACCCTCGGGTGAAGGAGTATGATGGGACAACCGACCCCATCAACCATCTCAACATATACACAGATATCATGAATTTACAGGTCGCACCCGACACAGTAATGTGCAAGGTCTTTCCTCAGACACTTACAAATGCAGCCAGGGATTGGTTCTCCACATTGGAGCCCAACTCCATATCTTCCTTTTCAGATTTGGTTAACAATTTTTTTGCCTTCTTTGCAAGTAGTTAGCGCATCAGGAAGATAGTTGCGTCACTCATTTAGATGCGCCAGTAACCTAACGAGACACTTCGCAATTTCATGACAATGTTTAATAAAGAAAGACTTCTTATCCTAGATTTACATATCACAGCTGTAGTCTCTGCTCTAACATATGCTGTGAGATGTGAGGCGTTTAAGATGTCTCTGTCAAAAATCCCAC
This sequence comes from Fraxinus cuspidata, assembly GCA_903798385.1. Lineage (NCBI taxonomy): Eukaryota > Viridiplantae > Streptophyta > Magnoliopsida > Lamiales > Oleaceae > Fraxinus > Fraxinus cuspidata. Next base: position 9,221 of record CAIGRP010033111.1, read on the forward strand.
CAAAGTTAATAACCGACCTACTTACCCGAGATGAGAAATACATCAACATGGAGGAGACCATATTCCCTATGAGAGATGCTTCCCCATTAAAGAAGCCCGATCTCAAGAGGCCCTACAAATCTAGCCAGCGTCCGGATCTGTTTCGGAGCAAGCCAAGCCAAGACCATTCCTCCAACATCCTTCACTCGTTTGAACACCACAAGGTCTAACATTTTGATGGAAATCAAAGACCTTAAAGAGTTGAAGTAGCCTCCTAGACTACGGGCTTCTCCAGAAGCCCGTGATAGTAGCATATACTACGACTTTCATCGAGATCATAGACATACAACCGAAGGGTACTTTGCCTTGAAGAGGGAAATCGAGGCTCTCATTAAGGGGGGTTTTCTAGGCACTTACGTTAGCTATGAAAAGTGTCAACGGAACAACCAGAGTAAGGGAAAGGCGCCTGAAGATAGAGGAGATAAGCAACCAACCGCGGGCACTATCAATATCATTGTCGGATGGACGGCCTCGGGAGGGGATTCCAACAGCAGACGTAAGAAGTACGACAAGCAATACCCCTCGATCTCGAGCTTGGAACTTGGTAATGTAGAAGACGTCACCTTCGGATGAGATGACTTGGAGGGCGTGTTTTTTCCTCATGACGACGCCTTGGTTATATCGACGATCATTGCTAATTTTGAGGTAAGGAGAATTCTGGTAGATAATGAAAGCGCAGCTAACATACTGTCACATGAGGTTTTCAATCATATGGGTATTTTAGCTGGATAGCTCAACCCAGTCAAAACCCCCCTTAAGGGTTTCGCAGATGGTGTAGTAATCCCGAAGGCATTGTCGAGCTACCTCTCACCTTGGGATCAAAAGGAAGGTAGGTCATGCAGGTCATAATTTTTCAAGTAGTTCATGCTCCTATGGCCTACAACGCTATACTTGGAAGGTCCTTGTTGAACAGGATCAAGGCAATTATATGAACTTTTCACCTGGCAGTAAAATTTCCTACCAGTAATGGGGTCGGGGTGGTTCGAGGAAGCCAAACAGTTGCTAGACAGTATTATGTTACCAACGTTCGAGAGATCAAGACCGACGTCATGCAACTTTCCGAGGTCGAGGTAGACCTCGAGCACCATGGTAGACTTGCCCCGGTGGAAGAGATAGATGAGGTCGAGCTCAAGCCTGGTAGAAAAGTTACCATTGGTCGAGATCTTGACGCTACAACAACGGCCCAACTTATCAGTTGTCTGTCCCGTAACATCAATGTATTCGCTTGGAATGTTGAAGATATGCCTGGGATAGACTTTGAAGTTGTAGTATACAAACTCAACGTAAACCCAGGTGCAAGACCTGTAAAGCAAAGGATGAGACAGATTGCGCTAGAACGGCGGGAGGTCATACGGGAAGAAATTTTTAAGCTCATCAAGCAAAATTCATCCGGGAAGTCCAGTATCCTGATTGGCTTGCCAATGTCATTCTTGTTAAGAAAGCCAATGGGAAGTGGTAAGTATGCATCGAATTCACAGATCTAAACAAAGCATGCCCTAAGGACAGCCGTCCCCTACCTCGAATCGATAATCTGGCGGACCGTACCTTAGGCCATAAACTATATAGATNACCCTGATTGGCTTGCCAACGTTGTTCTTGTAAAGAAAGCTAATGGGAAATGGCGGGTTTGTATTGACTTCACAGATCTGAATAAAGCATGCCTTAACGACAGCTATCCCCTACCTCGAATCGATAATCTAGTGGACAACACCTCATGTCATAAGTTATACAGCTTTCTGGATGCATTCTCTGGGTATTATCAAATTCTTATGGTAAAAGAAGATCAAGAGAAGACCTCATTTATAGCTGATTCAGCCATTTACTGCTACATGGTCTTGCCATTCTGGTTGAAGAATGTTGGAGCTACATATCAAAGACTTATCAATAAGGTCTTTGCCAACTTGATAGGGAAGAACAT
>CAIGRP010033130.1:0-34778 GCA_903798385.1 Fraxinus cuspidata
TATGAATCTTGAATTAAGAATTAAAATTATCAATAGATGAAATTGTAATGTCTTAATATTCATCATATATTTGTATCTCCAATTATCCGTTGTTTGCAATTTTTTTTTATATTTTCAATTAGTTAAAAGTATTTTAAAAAAAATAATCATCATCATTATAATTATTTATTTGCTTTTATCAATTAACATCCCAGTTCCCAAACACTGACAAGACTTATTGAAGATATATATGTGACAATTTTATTCTCTTTAATTTTCTAACTTTTAAATACGGCGAGTTAACAAAAGTAAAGAAATGAAGATTTATTGTGTCTCCCTTCAAAGAGGGTGTCTTAATCCTTTCTTTTGAAGCTGCTTATTATTTGGGACCCTGAAAATGCCTTTATGACTTTAGGCTACACTTTCAAAAAAAGTTAGACGCCACTACACAAATTATTAAAAGGCTCAGGCTATTTACACCATCCAAGTCGGGGTTGGCAAAACCCAACCAAATTCGCAGAACTCGACCCAGTTAGGTTGGGTTGATTTTTTATGTGGGTTCGGTTTGTGGTAAGATAAGCGGGTTGAGCTGGATCGGGTCGGGTTATGGGTTAACCCATCAAACCCGATATAATCCACCCAACCTGACCCCCCTATTTTTAAAAAAACAATAATTCAATTTAAACCTAGATTTATACAAAGCAAGTCAACGGTCAACAAGCCTGTGGCCTTAATTTTCGTTTCTCTCTTGCTTTCCAGGTCTAGACCTCAAATCATCGTCGCCGTTGATCTTCCTTCTAACTTGCCAAGGCCAATCTTCGCTTTTAAGTTTTAACTTGCTAACGCCGATCGCCGATATTACATGATAAGTTACCACTGAATCGTCCTTCAAATTTGGTTCTATCGTATGTGGTGAAAGTGTATTTTCTATTTTCTTTACCAAGTCTCTAAGCACTAATCTAGATTTGTAGATTCAAGCATTTCGTTGTCTAAACTGTTTTTCTTGATAATAGAGGATTTGTATTTCAAGCAATATGCGCCTTCATTTTTTTTCGAAATTGTCCTTTTTAATTCTAAAATGAAAATTGACGAAATCCATCAATGAGGGCATAAAAGGCAAAAGCATGGGAGCCATTCCAATTGTTTCCATCTCTTCATTCTTCTTCTTCTTCTTCTTCTTTTTGGGGTTTCCAGTTTGTTTATTGGTTTTGATTTTTTGATTCATGATGAAACCTAGATTGCTGAAGCATATATTGTTGTTATTTGATATTTGGAAATTGGAATATTACTCAAGGAAATTGACACAGCCATAGGTGCAGTATTACTGCTTTCTTGCATTGCATTAGTACTTTTAATTGAATATATCTATTTGGTGTGTTTATAATTTTGCTGGAATATATGGATGAATGTGAAGTACATGGCACAGAAGCTCCATCAAATGACCACATTTGCAAGCGACTCTTCCTCCACGTGCACCATCAACATTAGGTAAGCGAAAATCTAATAGATTAGCTTCATATGTTTGGGATCACTTTACACTATTGGGCTCAAGGGATGATTCAGATGTTAGGTGTAAATGTAAGTATTTTGGAGTAGGTTATGCTTGTGGCACTAAGAAGTGTGGTACTAGCACATTGGGCAATCATTTGACAAATAATTGTAAGAAGTATTCAGGTAGGTTGGTGGATAAGAAGCAAAAAAATCCTTTCTTTTGAGAACAAAAGAGAAGGTGGTGGGAGCAATCTATGTAGAATTGCAGGTGCTGAGATGAAAGTATTTGATGAATTACTTTTTAAGTTTGTTGAAGCTCGTGGTTTCAGGCTCTTTTGTAGTGTAGCATGTCCTTAGTTTCAAGATCCATCTTGGAGAAATCTTGTTAGAGACGTTTATCAATTGTATTTAGATGAAAAATTGAAATTGGGAGATATCTTTTCTTTTCACCGTCGAAGGGTTTCCCTCACAACTAATACTTAGACTTTCATTCAAAATGTTAATTACATGTATCTTATAGCACATTTTGTGTTGTTCCAAATCACAATGGTTAAACACTTGGAAAAATGATTGAGACTTGTTTGCAAGATTAGGGGATTGAGAAAGTTTTTACAATCACCATTGATAATGCAAGCTTTATGATGTGGCTATTTTTTTTTTTTTATCTTAGGAGGAAGTTAGTTGATTGGGATAGTAATGGATGTGTTCTAGATTAAAGATATTTTCACTTGAGAGGTATTGTGCACACATTATAAATTTGATTGTTTGTGAGGGAGGGAAGCGCATGACCTCATTGTGAATATCCGCAATGCAATCAAATATGTCTATAAATGAAAGACTGAAGGAGCGTGCGAGGAAAGAGAGATTGATTGCAAGTCTATTGCGTTTTTAGATGTTCCAATTAGGTGGAATTCTACCTATTTGATGTTGGAAATGGCATTGAAATTTGAGAAAGCTTTCGACATGTTTGAAGAAGAGGATGCTGAGTATTTGCATTACTTTCGGGAAAACGATAGTGGTAGAAAGAGAGATGAATCTCCTTCAAGCTTAGATTGGGAAAATGGATTTGTGTTTGTCAAGTTTCTTAAAAATTTCTTTAATATGACTTTGACTTTTAGTGTGCAATGTGTTAATGCTTGTGCTTATCTTCATGAAATTTGTTTGATGAATGGAGATTAAGTGGCAATTTTCTATTGGATGAAATGGCGACTAACATGAAGAAGAAGTTCGAAAAGTATTGGGGTAAAATGGAAAATGTGAATCAGTTGTTGTTTTTTGCTACTATACTCGATCCAAGATACAAAATGGATTATGTTGAATATTGTTTGAATGATCTATATATGGATGGGGAAGTCGTTAGTAACATGATGAAGTCTTTGAAAGCCAATTATGTAATCTTGTAATCGAATTGGATGAATGGAAATTTAGTGAAAACTTTTTATTGGGTGAAATGGCAACTAACATGAAGAAGAAGTTTGATAAGTATTGGGGTAAAGTGGAAAATGTGAATCAGTTGTTGCTTATTGTTGTTGTCATTGATCCAAGATACAAAATGGATTATGTTGAATATCATTTTAATGATCTATACATTGATGGGAAAGTTGTTAGTATCATGATAAAATCTTTGAAAGTCAACCTAATGGATATTTATGTGTGGTATGTGGCTTGTGAAGGTGTTCATGGAAGCAATCAAGTATCAAGTGATGAGTCTCCGAGTTATTTCAATACATATAAAGGCACTTCTTCTTTTTGAGTGATGCTCGCTTTTCTAGATTTTTGGAAAAACAAACAGTAAACTATTTTACTGAAATAAAAAATTATGTGAAAAAAGATACTTACTTGATGCTCGTGAAAGCATAGAGAACAAGGACTCTAACGTTCTCGATTGGTGGAAGGTTAACAAAAATAAGTATGGTATCTTGTCCAGTTTGGTTAAGGATGTGTTGGCAATTCAAATTTCAATGATTGCTTCAGAAAGTGCTTTTAGCACTAGAGGAAGGGTCCTTGATCCATTTCGCAGTTCACTAAGTTCTAAAATGGTGGAGGCCTTTGTACGCGCACTAAATTGGTTGAAAGCTTCTCCAAACTTAGATGGTTTCTACATAGAAGATGTTGAGAATTACAACCAATTAGATGAAGGTAATATATTTTTTTCCATAAATTTTGTTATTTTGATTTCATTTGTATGTATTTTGTTGTCAATTTAATCAATTTATTATTATTATTATTATTATTATTTTTTTTTTTGTAGAATTAGAATCGATGAATTCAAAATTGAATGAAAATTATTAAGGGCACAAGAATCAACAAGTTTTCAGATATATTTATAATCAATTTTCAGAAAAATCAGTAAACAAAAGTAGTTGAAAAATGTGAATCTGAACCTTTAAATATTACTAATGCTAAAATAATTTCTTGAGAAATGGGTTCCTATAGTTCAAGTGTGATCCCATGATTCGCTGGCTCAAATTTTAGGTTATGTGGATATTAAATCATTAGTTTCTCAATTGAAATTTATCTATGCAGGTAGCAAAGCCTTCTATTTCAGGTTCGATGGGTGATTTTAGAGCAGTTTTTCTTCACAGTTTTTGGCCAATCAAGTTTCCAACAGGTAGACATCTGCACTGTTTAATTATCTGGTTTTAGTGTTGTTTTCTTCACTTGATATATCTTATTTTAAATTAAACTTAGTTCTTCTTCTTCTTCCTCTGCAGCCTCCCAACAATTTCTGCCAAAAGATTTTTGCTTCTGCCAAAAGTTTTCTGCCTTAGCATTTTAATGAAATGTGTAATTGTTTTTGGATAATTATTTTGATGGATATTTGGTGGATTGTACTATTTTAATTTTCAAATTTATTGACATTGGATGACTATATTAATGTTACATTAGATTCAAAAATTAGATAATTTTAATCTTTGTGTGACAAGTTGTCTCGAGTCGACCAGTCCAACCGACACATGATTGGATTGAGTCGGGTTAAGTTGGATTGGATTTCAAACAAATTGACAATGTTGGGTAGGGGTAACCTGACCCAACCTAACCCGCACCCACCCCTACATCCAAGTGGCCGATAAAACGCCATTGAAACAGATGATAATACGTCAAAGTGTCACACAATGGAAAATAAAGTGAGAAATAATTGCATGAGAGTGATAGAAAATGACTGAAAAAGGAAAGAAAGATAATACATAAATTAAAGGGAAAATTACAATTTTTCCCTCACATTTGCCCAAAGTAACAATCTTGTCCTCAACCTTTATTTGTTTGGTTTTCGTCTCCAACCTTTGAGAAATTAGCATACTTGGCCCTACGGATGATTTCCATCCAAAAAATGATAAATTTGTACAAAAATGATGATCGTGCCTTGGGATGACAAAAAAATCCGACAAACTCGATACCCGCGGGGCCGTGCCCCGAAACTGGGCGGGGATAACCCGCTTAATCGGGTATTTGGGGCAGGGAATTTCGTCCCCGGGGGGGGCGGGGACGGGTAACGTGCCCCCCGCCCCGTTTTATTTTTTTTATTTTTTTGTAATTTTTTTATTATAATTCAATATTTAAATTGAAATTTTCATTAGTCCTAATAAAAAATGACAACTAAAATTATTTGTTTAAATCTAATGAATGAGAGCAATAAAAATAAATTATCAAAAACTTTAAAAAAAAAATTAAATGGGATNTTATATATATAATTCAATACTTTAAATTGAAATTTTCATTAGTTCTAATAAAAAATGGCAATTAAAATTATTTGGTTAAGTCTAATGAATGAGAGCAATAAAAATAAATTATCAAAAACTTTAAAAAAAAAAATTAAATGGGATAGTAAACCGCGCAAGGCCCAGGCCCTGCCTTAAACAGGGAACGGGGTGGGGACGAGGCGGGGCAGGGGAGGTATCCCCTACCCCACCCCGTCCCGCCCTGTCCCGTCCCGTTGCCATCCTTAATCGTGCCATTTAAACTAAGTAAACAAAAACTAAAAAAAAAAAGGAAAAAAGAAAAGCTGAAATAAAAAGAAAAAAATAAGCAAAAAGAAACGAGAAAAAATATATATAGTCTCCCGTCGCCACGCCATGCTATGCCATCCCCCTATCAACGGAAACCAGGGGGTTTCCAGCCGCCAACGCTGCCAAAACCCCCGAGTTTATTCTGCAGCCTGAACCACTAGGGGGATTTTTTTCCTTACTTAGCACGACCATCGACCACGAAAGCAGGGGAAATCCCCCTTGTTTTGGTCTATAATCTGTTAGTTTTTAGATAAGAATTTCAGTGGATATTTCTTCAAATTGTTAATGGGAAAAGCTTGATGCCATTATTTCTTAATTATTTGGTATGATCACTCTATATCTACTATGGTACTAATTAGCTTTCAAGTTTTGCTACAAATCCCGGGATTATATAAAATGCGCCCCTTGTTTGACCAGGGATCTAATCCCGAGCCAACCAGTGAAACTCTTCAAAATGCTCAAGAAAAGTAGATTTCATTCTGCTAATGAAGAATTTATCAGAAGTTTCCCATCAAAAGATTTGTCACCTTTTAAATCTTTATATGCACTATATTCTCTTAGCTATACTAATGTTATCTTCTTGTCTGCTGTTATCGAGGTTTGCTGGCTTGTAAAGCTAGCGTATTTTTCTTAGATCATTTTAAATGATTTTTTAAATTTAAAGAATATTTTGTACATGAGAGTATTTTTAAATTTTAAAAATAAATTTTTGACACATTCTGACAAACTCTTATATTTATCTTTTATTTTATGTTTTTTTTTATCAAAAAATTATTGATTTTCCTCATTTATATAATTAATATAAATATATATATATGTCAATGATCAATACAATCAATATTGTTATATTTATGTGGTTAAAAAAGAAGGAATTGTTTTTTGAATTTATGTGTAATATTATTTTATTGAAGAATGTATGATTGATAAAAATAAAAATAAAAAAAAGAATTATAATCTAACGGGGCCAAGCAACAATGTCATATATTTGACTATATTTGCAACTTTTTCGTTAATAATTAATAGGTCAATTTGCTCTAAGATATTTGGCTTAACAGCCATTTATCAATTAATTTATTATGATCCTCAAGATTACTGGGAGCAATTTCAGTGGAGATCATGCAACAAAAAGGCATGCATTATCAATTGTAAATTGCATCAAAAGGTTTTGGAAATGACAACTGGTTCAAGTTTTTCTTCTTTATGTTTGTTTTCTTCCCTTTCTTTTTAAATATATTGCGGTAATCTGATGCAGAATTCTTTTTATACCTGTTTCCATTGGCAATGCATCATCATTAACAGCTCAAAAGTTGAATCATAAATAAGTTTTTTTTTTTTCTATTCATTAAGATTCAGCCTAGCATGTCTTAGATTCAGCCGTGTAGACGCACAAGATGAATCTTTGAACGCATGGCGAAACATCCAAATGAAGTTGAACGCCCTAAGAAATTGCAATGGCTGAAAAAATCTGTAGTTGGCTCTTAAGGCGGTGGTTTCTCACGTAGTAAAAGAGTTGAGTCTTGATGAGACATGAGAGTCTTTTTGGTTTGACAAAGATTCACAACTAATTATCGCTCAAGGGTGTGAGATGACGAGGAACAAAGAGGAACTTTGTTAAGGGTAAATCCCACGTCGAATAACGGTAAAATAAATAGGGCTACTCTTTTAACAAGGTTGACCTTTTAAAATTGAACCCCAGATTCTATAGAATACAAACAAGCAAATTCTTAATACCGGATTCTATAGAATACAAACAAGCAAATTCTTAATAAGTTAATCTTTTGAAACGGAATAAAAGTCCCTAAAATATTGCGTGCATTTGCATTGTTTTAATGGCTTTCATTGTCAGAGAATTACTATATTGTTTGTGGTTATTTTTTGATATATACCGTATGGGCAACAAGTGGCAATTGCTTTCTTCATCTGCTTTTCCAAAAGATTGGATAAGTGTGTAAACTTAAAGGTGAGGGGCCTTAATTCCGTGTCTTTCTTGATTTTGAAGAGCTATAATGATAGAGCAAGATGAAGTGTCCATTGAGAAATTAACCACAATAATGAAGAAGCGTAACTTTTTAAGGATTATTTTCCATGTTAGGCATACATAAATAAAAGTGAAAAGAAACAATGATTGTTCTTCTTAAACTGGTTATAGCTCTAATAGTGAATTTGTAACAGTAAAGATTACTTGATTTTTATTTTATATTTCAGCTCCAAATATCATGGCAACTGGCTTCCTTGTACCTTGAGAGCACCCAACCAAAAAAAAACGAATTCTTGAATATATGGGAGTTCCGTCCGACAGCAGCAATTTGGTTGGCTTGTGACAACTTGAGTTAGCATATTTATTGAGGTTGTTTTTGTTAGAACAGTGGTTAAACTCGTATAAGTTTAAGCAGCTTTAGTTAGTTAACTAGAATGTAGTAAAATTGTTTCATTAAGATTTAACTTAAGCAGTTTATGGAGTTGGACTAGTAAATTTTATCAACATTGTTATGAAACTGTTCAACAAAATTACTGTGTGACAGTAAATTTTATGACTTATCAACATTGTTTATTGATATGTATGAGTCCAGAAGTATAGAATTTGGTAAAATATAATAAGTGGGATTTTTTTATAAAAGTGAAGACATATTTTATGAGTGTAGCTTACCAAAAGCAGACGCTTTCTTTAATATTTTATATTCAGAATTATTAGTTTTTGTGGATTCATACTTTAGGCTATTGGTTAACTTTGCCTCCATGCAGTGTTTGTTTGAGATCAAAGCTACCTACTTTTATGGGATCTAATTAAGATTCTAATGAGCGATTCTGATTGAGAATTTTCAGAACTTCATTATTTTGTATTCAAAGCTTGCTTTCTAACTGAGAAACAAAGTTCAGGTATTCAACTTATGCGAACCGTATGGTCTCTTCACCCTTATTCGACTTTTTCAACTTATCCAGGTCGTCATTTCCAGTATTTACTTGTACTATTTCTTTATACTGCATAGAAGGATATAGATTTTTGGTTGTGTGTGTGTGTGTAAAAACAGAAAATTTACTTGTCTGTATAATATTAGTACTTGGGGTGAAGGGAATTTCTAGTTTCAACCCGAAGCTTAATCCAATAAATTTATCTGCCAACTTCTCGTGTTCAATTTGTGTACAAAAACTTAATTCACTCATCATGCTTGTAAAAACTATCTTTTCTCTGTTTCTTTATATCTGAAAACTTGTTCTACTCTTTTTGAGGGTGGGTTATAATTATTGTCATCCTTTGTGGACCAAAATCTGTTCGTATCTTTGTGTAAACATTGTTATGTAGTATTATGGGTTTGTGTCTGATTATGTTGTCATTCATTTTTATTTTTTTAAAATGTCTTTTTCTGAAAACGATTTTCTTGTACATGTACTGCCATTCTAGCTAGTTATTTAGCTATGACCTGTAGTTTTCATTTGACTCCGTTTATGCGTTGTACAACTATGTGAATAATGCCGCTTTTTTTTTTTCACCAGGTCATTAATATGATTACTCCAACCACTCAATTCACCTCCTCAAGCACGATGGACGTATATGAACCAATCCACCAAATTAGCATGTGGGACGACACATTTGGAGGAACCATTAGTCCCAACACAGATGTGTGTATAATCACACAGGCAGATGCAAATCTAGATGACAAGGTAAAGTGTCTTCGACCATTCGGATTGTATAACTTAGGATTGGTGTTATTCTCTGACAGGATTCTCTCGTATTTGATTACAGTGTGAATATGCTTCTGATAGATCTCGGGAACCCACTGGAGATAACCAAACAGCAGACGGTGTTAGAGATAAGGTGGTATGACTCTGGATGTTGAAAATTTGAAGTTCTTGAATAATTAAGATCTGTACTGAATCGTCACTTGGCTATCTAATGATAGGTACAAAGACGTTTGGCACAAAATCGTGTAGCTGCTAGGAAAAGCCGTTTACGAAAGAAGGTATAGAAAAGCTCTAGCCTGTGATATTTTGTGCTTATAGCAGGGCGTTAAGAATTTTTCAGTTTAATTTCTTGCTTTTTTACAGGCGTATGTTCAGCAACTGGAAAAAAGCCGTTTGAAGCTGGCACAACTTGAACTAGAACTTGAAAGAGCTAAGTATCAGGTTTGATAGATTATCTTTCCTAGCTTGCAGTTTGCTCCATGTATAGATTGTGTATCTGCTTCACGTGCATTGCGATTTGTTTATAATCTGACATGTCAGCCAACGATTAATTTCAGGGCTTGCTTATAGGGGGTGGTGCAACTGCTAATATGGGATTATGTGGAAGTGTAAATTCTGGTACGTTCAATTTTTTTGGCATGGCGTAAAAGGATGTAATCCTAAAAGTCAAACAACCAATATTAACCATATTTTTCATGTCTCACAACTTTCCAATCACGCATTTCAAAAATTTATATCACAATTTAGTAAAAATCTAATTTTAATCCCCACCAAACACCCACTTAATTTTATTACATTTCATAAACCTACAACTTTACAAACACGCATTTTATCAATTTTATCAAAATTTACTAAAGTTTAATTTTTAGCTACAACATATATGAGTCGGGCTATAAAAGGATGTAATCCTCATATTAACTTTATAAGTGCCACCAAGATATGTATGTGCATCATCAAGTATTTTGTGTTTTCATCTTGATTTTTTTGTGTACCCATCCCGTGGCGAACTCGAGGTCGCTTTACATTGGATTTTAGTCCTGGGATACATGTGCAGGAATTGTTGCATTTGAGATGGAATATGGGCATTGGATGGAAGTGCACCGACAGAAAAATTCTGAGCTTAGAAATGTTTTGCAGTCTCCAAACAGTGATGGAGATCTCCATCTAATTGTAGAGGATGTATTAAAACACTATTACAATCTCTTTCGCATGAAAAGAGATGCCGCCAGAGCTGATGCCTTCTACTTAGTGTTTGGCATGTGGAGAACGCCAGTCGAACAATTTTTCCTCTGGATTGGAGGATTCCAACCATCAGAGCTCATTAACGTAAGCTTTGCATTTAAATGCCAAACTTTTCACTTAAATTGAATCCTACAATCAATGCATTCATTGTTAAACTGCTTTTGCATAATAGGTTGTGATGCCTCAACTTGAGGACTTGACGGATCAGCAATTAGCACAAGTCCGTAACCTCCGACATTCTTGTCAACAAGCCGAGGATGCTCTCAAACAGGGAATGGATAAGCTTCGGCAGACTCTAGCACAGAGCATAACAACTCTGTCCAGTGAAGTGAAAAGTCACAGTTCTCAGGTGGTTTCTACTAGGGAGAACTTGGAATCACTGGAATGCTTTGTACAACAGGTACTATTTCATTTTTTTGTGGCCAAGTGGTATTAGTCACCCTAGTTTCTGTTGATGTTTAATGGCCTTCGAGCTCTGTTCAGTTTCTATAAGATGTTGAGTTGGAAAGTTTATACCTATTCCATTTCTTGAAATCAGAATGATTGATAAAATTTTCAAATTTTCATCAGAAAGCAAGACAATGTGGCCATTTATTATTCCATGTGTACAACCATATACAATCTACTAAATGCATCTTTGTCATAGGACAGGTTTGTGTTAACAAAGAACTCGATTTGGAGTTCAGTTGTGTAATAACTGGCAATGCATATAGTGAAGAGATGGTTTAATATGTTAACTTATGTGCTTCCTATTGCTTGATTTCTCCACAGGCAGATCATCTTCGGGAGCAAGCTCTACGAAGAATGTCCTCCATTCTAACGACACGCCAAGCAGCAAAGGGGTTTCTCGCCTTTGGGGAGTATTTCCAACATCTGCGAACTCTTGGCTCACTCTGGGCTGCTGGTCCTCAGAAATTCGCTAGTCTAGCATAAGATACAACCTACCATAGGTAATGCGAGAGTAGTAAATGTAATATCTAGTCTTAATTTTGCTCAGACATCATTGATTATTGTGATATGGACATGGCTTCTTAAAGTTTGAATATCGTACGTATAAACTACAATTAGAGATCAAGATGGTCACAGAAGTGAACCAGGTACGGTGGGGGGAGCTTGGATTTATCTATTTGTTTTGCCTCAGTTTTCTGAGTCGGGCTTCCGGACTCGGAGTCCGACTCTGAATCCGATGGGAGGGAGAAATTCACCAATTTGGGATTGCGTTTCTTGGGAGTGGGCATCTCGGCAGGGGTGCAAAACGGCCTTGTGTGAAAGCGGGGAGGTAAAACTGTTTCATGAATTATGGAAGGAGTGACAGGGAAGAGAAGCGGTGGTAATGGGGTGGAGGAACGGAAAAACAGGCGGCTGAAGAGCTGAAACGATGACTTTGATTTGGAGAAGAAGTGAGAACGAAAGATGACAGTAGTTTGGGCCATTGTCAGGTCGAAAAGTTGAAGAGCTGCCGCAGCTTGTATGTGTACTGTGTATTCTATTAGCCGGAGCGAAAGATCTAGAAGACCACAAAACGACACGCATCAAAGTTTTCGCGCGTTTCTTCGGGTTTGCGCCACAATCCGTTGAATTTGGACGGAGAAGTCAACCGTTAGGCCATGTTTGTTTTGAATTACATTCATATTTTAATCTAAGTTACAGTCAAACAACCAATATTAACCACATTTTTCATGTCTCACAACTTTCCAACCACACATTTCAAAAATTTCTATCACAATTTACTAAAAATATAATTTTAATCCCCACCAAACACCCACTTAATTTTATCACATTTCATAAACCTACAACTTTACAAACACGCATTTTATCAATTTTATCAAAATTTACTAAAGTTTAATTTTTAGCTACAACATATAGGAGCTTAACGTTGTTTTGGGTCTAGTACACAGGCAAAATCTTTAATCCTAATAGGACAGAAAAATTCATTCTAGTTGTATCATCGGTCTCCGAAGGCACAAGTTTGTACTCATTTTGTATAATCTAAAGTTGTTAACATAAAAATAACCAAAAGTCCCTCCATTACTAGAATTGATATAAAAGGCATAGGATTCCGATGGTCTTTATCTCAACCAATTGTTATCCGAGCTCTATCCTCTATCCCCTATCCTCGACCATGTTATTGATAGATTTTGTTCGTTATTATCTTGTGTATTTGTGTACATGTTTTAAGTTCATTCTAACGAGACATAATCTGCTTTCCCTTTTCTCTTCTTGTTTCCCCGTAAAGATGAAAAAGTTGGTCCAATTCATTTCAACGTACTTAAATAAATGTGTCATGTGTGAGATGCTATTTTGTAGGTAGAGTTGCAGCCAACTAACAACAGTTTATTAAATATGGTCTAATAAATAAGCATTTTCTTGCTTTATATCATGTCGATGAATGTAGCCTTCAAGTTTAAGAACAAGAGAAAATCTCAAAAACAGAAAAATGCAAACAGCCGTGGAACATCAAAACATGTCCTATTCAGATCACATCCAAAAACGTCGTCAAGAAAAGGGATGCCTCTATGTATGGTTTGTCTCTCTTCCTAATCAGCTAGTTGTATTTGTAAATCGAAAAGCTAACTCGTTTTACTGCAGGTTATTTGCATTGTGTTGCTGTTGTTGCTGCGCTGAGGCTTGTGAATGCTGTTTGGACAGTGTCTGTTGCTGCTGCATTTAAACTTTAAAGGGGTTTCACATTGTCAAAGCTTTTTACATATCCCATTTGTGATTATTACCAAAATATTGAAAAAAACTGGTACCTTTCTGCATCTAATTTGAATAAAGTTGTAACCTTTTATTGAAACTCTCATCTTAATGTTATCAAATGTTAAACTTCTTAAGTAATTGTAGCTTTATCAGCTAATCAAATGTACAAATGAGATGTATACAAAAGCATATTGAAATTATGAACTATCCCTAAAATGCATACTTCATCGACATTATTGAACAGTATAATGAACAATATTTAAACGTCTTCAATCTTACAAAACAAGCCAAAAGGATAAATCAGGCTCGATCAACATTTTGTTAACCTAAATATTGGTAAAGTTTGAGCAGCTTGAGTAAATTCGAACAGCAGATGATCTATATTAGTTTAACAGAAATTTACAGTTAAAATTTTTGTTTTATATTTGCTTCATATCCTCTGTAATTGATTTTTAAATAAGTTATCAGAATAATGGTTTCAGGTTATCACAAAAAATAATCATATCAATGTCTACGATCCAATGCTAGAACAATCTAAGAGGTACTTGATAGGACTAGAAGTACAATGACATCCTTGATTGTAATTTCCAGTACGAGTACTACATCCAATGTGACAGTTTTAATGGTAGTAAACTAGCGTACTTCATGTTTGGACCTGGTAATCTTTTTACCTTCTTTCTCTCTTAAAATACTTTCTAGTATTGTCGAGTCTACCTTAGCAAACATTGTATAAGATCACTCTCCTTAACTATCATGTAAGGATATTTATTGTGTTAGTTATATAACTTCTTTTTGCTACATCTTCCTCTAATTAATTAGAAAAATCAGAGATAAAGATTTACATGAATATTACATTAATGCTAACAGGGCGATTTATGAAATCACATACCAAAGACCAAAGAATCCTAGCTTAGAAGCAAAATCACTAAAATTATCGAAAGCATTGGCATTTGTACTTGCATTTCAATGAACAGGAAAAAATAAAAAAGAGAATCATGGATGCACTGACATACCAAGAGATTTCATATGCTGATCACATGAAACAACGACACGAGAAGTTAGGTTGCAGGAAGTATTTGTGCAGCAATGTTTTCTCCTGTTTTCTGAAGATAATTTTTTTACTACTTTGATGCAGTTTGTTCGCTTCCTGTTGCTGCTTTTGTTGCTTCAAGACTTGCGAGTGCTATTTGGACGTTTGCTGCTGTAACTGCACCTAAATTCGTTGCATGGGGGGACTCTCGGGCTCTAGATTTGTTGGTCGGAAAAGTTTCTGCTATCTGTACAAATAAATAAAAATAATAAACATGAAATGTATCATAGGTATCTTATTTTATAGCTCTGTCCAGGATCTAGCTCATCCCAGGAGAAGGAACAATTTTAATAACATCTGTCTCCAAGAATAATTTTCATGCTTTTGTCAGTCGTCAATACAATAAGGCCTCTTCAGTCCCAGTACTTGACAGGACTGAATGATGGAATGGACAAGATTTTAACATTTTTTCTTCCCTCACGTTGTTCAGTGCTATCCTATCCACCTTACCAAATGCTAAAGCATTGTGATGCCTTCATTTTCCTTGAGTTGGAAGGAGATTTTCGAGTGAAATAGGCATTACCACCTTGAATCTTCATATCTTTTACATGATAATAACTATATCAATGAAAAAACAGAATAACGGATAAACGAGCATTTAACAGTACATATATTCCTTCCCTTCACTAACCTGATGATTCATGCTTACCTAATTGCCAAGGATGGGATTCCTGCCTTCATCTATTTCGATGACAAGCAAATGTTCGGGATTTGAGCCATTAGGTCCTTCCGAGTAGAGGGTAGGGAGGTAGGCCTTGTACGCTGGCAAATATCGTGAAACAAAATCCATAACCTATAATCACAAGACAAAGAAACAAAAAGTATTTAATTTTTAGAGTTAAATTGTATGTCATGATTCTTGCAAGTATTAACCATACTGTCTACAAAAGAATACTATATACACCTCCTCGTCAGACACTCCAGGCTTTCCATCAGCCCTCATAGCAATTTCCGCCTGAAGATACCCCACACGAGTAGTTAAATAATTACCACATGAAATAACATCTACAGAATGTTTTGCTAAGCTTAAGTTCACTCATAAGTACACAAGTGATTTATAAATAAATGATTTCTTTTCATTGGATAAAATTGAAAATAATTTACTTATTTTGCAACTTTTTTACTTTTTAAAGTAAAAAAGTAGGTCATCCAATCATTTTTGGGAAGAAAAGGTTAAAATTAACTTTTATCTTTTTTAAGCCTAGCCAAACATGCTCTAGTGAAAGTTAGAACAAGGATAGCATCAGTACAACCAATCTGCAGTCGTCATTGATAGACACAACTGGGATCTGGAATCTTGATTACTATCCAAGAGTTGATAAACCTGTCCCATGCATCATAATAAGCTTCTAATTTTTTATTCACCGTCTCTAGCTGCAAAATTAAGTTTTAGAGTTAGCTTAATGGCTTTTGTTCGACTGAAATACTGAAACAGAAAATTTAAGGAAAGAAGTGACACTTGAACCTGGGGATCAACTGCTTTAACAGCTTCAGTCAGAAGGGTTTAAAACCAAGCATCCAACCCTCAAACAGTATAACCTAATGACCAATGTAAGAACAACCATGATAGCGAAAAACTAAGGCCCCGTTCTCTTTACCATTTTCAAGCCGTTTTCTGTTTTCGATTTTCCAAATCGGTGAAAACGCGTTCTCTTTCCCGTTTTCGAAAACGCGTTTTTGAAAACAAGTGAACAATTTATAAAGAAAACCCAAAACGACAAATTTGTCGTTTTGGGTGTTTTCAGTTATAATCAAGTCAAAATTTTCAATACGCGTTTTGGACGTTTTCAAAACAATTTTTCAAAATGCCAAAAAGAACACATTTTCAAAAATCTCAAAATGGACACTCTAAACACAAAACACAAAATGAATTCAAAACTCAAAACACAAAACTGAAACACAAAGAGAACAGCCCCTTATATTCCAGTCCTGACTTAGCCCCTCCTGTTTGATGCCCATTAAAAAGAGTTTTTTTTGGGAAAAATGAGTTTTGGAATAGTGCTTTTTTTTCTTTTTGGAGAATGGATGGTTAAAAAATAGGGAAAAGTTTTAGGTTTACGTACAAAATATTTTATTGTGAGAATGTGTGGTCAAAAATGAATTTTAGAAAAAAAAATGGAGAACAGTAGACAAACAGTGGCTTAATAGGAAACACAGTAGAACTAACATTCAATCGGTTCCGGGCATCACACCTAGTATATTTTTTCTCCTTTAACCAGGATGGTTGGGAAGCCAAAAAAAAAAAATGATTCCAGCAATAAATAGAATAATCCACCTACCGTTAGAGTTCTGGCCACATTGAAGGATCAGCTCTGTCACCTCTACCATTGTATGCAGACTGCAATTAGAAAATTAGGGACTTCGAATTCCAAACATGACTGAAATACGGAAGTCTGCAGTCACGTGGCTTACCTTATCATACCGAGGTAGCTTAATTTTCATACCTAAATGTAAATACATGTGAACCTTATTACGCCACTATGATATGTTTTTAAAAAATAAGCATGAAAAAAATAATGACCAATGTGCACACCTTCTTTAGTCAATTTCCCCAGAGCTGTTAGAGTCTCAATAGACAGAGAAAGATCATGGCTTCCAGCATTCCCACGAAACTAAGAGGTCAAAGAGTTTTATCTTTTCTCTAATCAAAAAACCTTTTCAAGTGAAATGCTCAAACTGTTCAAAAGGGTTAAAAATAAAAATACCTCCAAAAGTGCATTACTGGGATTGCTATCCCTTAGTCTGGCCTGAAATCAGTATCACATTACATCTCAGTGGGAAATTCATAGGCATGAGGTAAGGCTTGGTTGCTTTCTGAGTATTTACCTGATCTTCTGCTGTCAAATAAAAATCGTCGATGGATATTGTTGCAGAATTCCTGAGATTAATGTGTCAGTATCTTCTCTTAGTTTTTATGGTTTCATTTAAACAACCAAGATGACTCTTATTTTCAACAAACATCACCATTTGGTATTCTACCTCCCAGTCATTCGGAAGAGAAAATCTAGTGCAAAGACGAGTGTTATTTTTCCACAACCTTGTGGTGCACTGAAACCAATCTGCATAAAAAATATTATAAACAAATAACCATGTCAACTTAGGCAATTTCTTTTGTGTTTCCGGATCTTGAAACACTGTCCACATATGCAACAGCCTCAGACCTATCGCCACCAACTTTCGGCAAAAATTAAATGGAGTAGGAGGATGTTTGGCTAAGCCGCTATGTTTTAAAAAGTTCTATCATTCAAAAAAGTAACTTCTTTAGTTACAAGTAAAAAAAGTAACTTATCCAATATGTTAGAGAAAAACTTAATGAAAAATAAGTTTAAATTAATTTAAAGCATAGCCGAACATGCTCTAGAACAAGAAATAATTTGAACAATATATCATCTCCTTCTTGAAACACAGAATATGATGAGAAATTTCTTGATCACACCACATGAAGACTGGTATGTAGTAATGGTAGATTCGAACTTTCTGAGGCTCAGTTAAAAATAGTTCATTGAGCTGAAATAGTCTACAAAGTTGAGATCCATATAATATCCACTTGTCAATAGACTCAGACACCTTCTCAGGGGTGAGGTTAGTCTGGCTTACAAGGGTACCTGTGCATATAAATTCAAAAAGGTCCTGCAAGGAGGAAACTTGCGTGGGTGTTGTAGGAAAAACTGAATGTAAGTGGCCTCGTGTCCTTCCTTTAGTGGTAACATTGTCAAAAAAGGGCGAATTGTCCTGTATCCATGAACATTCACTGCCTGCATGAACAATAATAGTGTTTTAGGAAAAAGAAAAAGAAGTGCAGATTTTTTTTTTTTTTTTTGAAAACGGTATGAAATTAAGGTCTCCAATCAGCATATCCCCATGAATACAAGATATGTAGATTGTTTTCAACTCAAACCAATAAAGGGAGGGAAGGGTAGAGAGACAGTGCAAGAGAGGATATTATAACCCTGTGGTAAAATGTTTGACTGGAATCATACAACCAAATGATGGTTACCTATTTGTTGACAGCATCAATAAAAATAAAAAAGAAACAAATATTTTTTTGTTCTTCAAAGCAGTGCGTTTAATATTTACTAGTTTGGATTAAGAATTCAAACTCACTTGCCAAACAATATAATTTCTATGATTAGTTGTCTCTTCTATATTTTAACCAAAACCCGATCTTGGGGATTCCACACAACATGCTCGAAGTTAGCAATAGATCTTAGTGTCTAGAGTTCATGCTGACTCTGAAACCACTATAACCTGAATCGAAGTCCTACAATGTCCTGGAACTGGCCATGGCTCATCTCAGATTAATAATTATAGGAGAGAAAAAGGGTTTCTCATTCCGAGAGTTTAAAGTTCCCTTCTTTAACATAAGAGCTCACAATTTGCCACAGGTAATCTATTCCAATTTCATGGAGAAAAGCAAAATTCAATGAGATCTGCTTTGTTCAAAATAGTTCTGTCTTATCTTTTCGATTTGATGCAGGCAGGAAGCTAGAGTTCAATCCAACTTAATAATTAAAGAGCAAATAACAGTATAACAACATAAGAAACAAAATGCATCCAAATTTCTGAAAAAAAAAAAAAAAACTAAACAAACCTGTTGTGAATTAAAATCCCTATTTTTTTCATTTCAGTTAAATAAACCGTTTCTCACTAATGAGTCGTGCTTTCTGTAGAATCAAACAGAAATATGAAAATATTTGCAAGAAGCTGAAGTAACAATCAAAATCCAACATTTACTACAGCAACTCCAGACTAATTCAAACATAAAATTGCATCCAAAAAGTACAGAATAATCAAAATAAAAATATAATATACTCCAAACGAGAACCGAAAATTTACCCCCAGCCCGGCCCCAAAAAAGAGCTTCGTATATCACCTGATAAATGCGTTCGCTGAGGAAACATTTGAGGCGTCGAGAGCTTCGATTTAGCTGTTGCCGTTGTTCTTCCACATTTACATAGAGAATTAGATACCGACGCATCTTTTTGACAAATTGTGTTATTATTATTATTATTATTATTATTATTATATTTACAGATAAATGGCTGAGTAGAGGCTGTCGTCAGCTGCCATGGATTTGGGGGCTGGGATAATATATTCCAAGCCGCCATTGTCGATTTCTTTCTCTCTCTAATATTGCGGGAGAATCCAAGTTATGTGATAACGGTTAAATTGATCAATTCTCAATTAGCTCGGGTTGGCTTCGGAAGAGTCGGATCACGTAGAGAATACGGGGAAAATTTCAATAGAAGTCACTCAATTTCCAAGCTTGTTTCATGTTGGTGCAAATTAAATTTGATCAACCTACTTACATTTTAATTTCAAATCATTGTTAACTAATACATCCATTAAAGATGAAACAAATAAACAATGAATAAGGGTTTCGAGAATTGTGTTACTCATTTTAACATGATTAATCTTTTAAAATGGAATCACAAATTTTAATATGATTTCAAATGCAATTAAGTTCAGATTCGATATGCTCAAACATGTCATCATCTTAGATGAGCATGTTAAAAATAATAACAAGATCGATATTTTGATATGAACCCAAATTTAAATCACCATAAAAATTGATAAAATTCCTAACCTGACTAACGGACATTTATATCATTTGCTACAATGAAAGGTGCACTCTTTCAATGATTGTTTGACAAAGCGCTTTTGATAAAAATCGATGCAATGCATAGTCGAAAAGTTGATAAATTATAAGTTGAGTGATTAAATTGAAATTAAGTCCAATTTTATAAACTGGTAGGTTAGCTTTTCCTTTTTAGTGGCACGTGTAAAATGTAGAAATTAAGCCCCTGTTTGACACACATTAAAATTATCATTCTCATTCTTCTACTTACTTTCAACCACACATTCTTTAATAAAATAATATTTTACATCACATCAATAGTTTTTCCTTCTTTTTCAACCACACATTCCTCATCAATCTACTATTTCAGAATACATTCTTCCAAAATAATGTGGATCAAACACACCATTAGGGTTATTTTCACTATTACTTGCTCTCATGTGTTCTCTTTTCCTTCCCTTTCATAAAATTTTATAAATTTGCAAGACTACAAAGGATTAACGATGCTATGCCTCGAAGTCGAAGCACTAAGCCATACTTGTAAACCTTGGATACGGCATTACAAGAAAGAGGCCAACTCAATGCCTAAGGACAAACGGGAAGAGAAAGACTCATTTTCTAGTAAATTTATTACTCTCTTTGAATCGACCAATTTATCTTAGAAATAGTGTCTCCATATGTTCTGGAGAAGTCAAATCAGCAATATATTTATAAAATATAAATGGGTAACGGTGGGACATGAACTTACGAGTTGAATTATCTCGTTTTAAAGTTTAAACCGGCAAACTTATTAATATAAGTTATGTATTGAACATAACGAACACTGCCCAAACTCCAAACTGACACGATTGTATCCCAACTTGCCATGCGAAGTGTCATTAAATGCAAAAAAAGCAATCCCAAATTTTCTTCTTCATTGCCTTACAGGCACTAAGTGTTACCTTACCTTGTCAATACTTTGCTCTTATATGAGAGCGGTCGGCGTGTAGTTGCTAACATCTCAATGCAACTATGCAAGAATTGTCATTTTCAAATCGGATGCCTTGTAAATTTGTAATTGGTATAATATTTCGTGGATAAATTCTGCAGGATAGTGAACATTGTGGTAGATTCTTGAAACCCAGAATTTACGTGAAAAGAGAAATGTTTACAATTTATCGTTTTTGATTCGTGCTTGTTCATATATCTATCTACACTTTACGCTAGCGATTCCGTTGCTGCATGTTTGGTGCGCAACGCTAGATGTAATCGTACTGTATAGTAAACATGATTTGAACTTCTTTTTATTCTTTATTACAATTCAATCCTCTTTACTGAACGCGCTGTTATTGTTTCTCCTTTTATGCTGGCGTGATTGTAATTTCAGTAATTAGGCATCTTGGATCGTTGTGTTGGTGTATTTTTTAAGCATTTTACCAGAACTTGCAGTTCATTGCATGTCATCCAGGATTACAATTTATTTGATACTTTACAAATTATTAGTGTTTGCATTTTTTATATATACCAGCAGAGTTTTTCGTTTATTTTACAGAATTATGTGCAGCTACTATAATACAGAACCATTAATAAAGGTCTAACATCAACTCTCCTGGAAGAAAATATATAAATGAATTGTTCTTCTATCTGACTAAATAAACTTTCAGAGGAACTAATTTAGCCTCTATTAATTTGGGAAGAATTTATAAATAAACAGAAATAAGTGATTATAAGTGGATATTACTTATGGGTTCATTGAAATGAATGATTAAAATTGAAGTTTGACTATTTATAAATATTTTATCAGCCTGTTTGAGCTCCATTTTTCTTTTTGTTGAGAATGTATTTTTGGAATAGTAGATTGATGGAAATTTTATGATTAAAAAATAAGAAAAAATTTTAAATTTACGTGTAATATAATTTTATTGAAGAATGTGTGGTTGAAAGAAGAGAACGGAAAATATATTTTGAAAAAAAATGAGGATCAAACAAAGGCTATAAATTTTGCCAAATGGAGGCTAAAACAGTATTTTGTTAGGGCTTTGCTTTTGCTTCTACTTCTTGTAGAAAAGTTTCCCCCGGATAATTACCTTAACTAGTTTTGAAAGCTAATTTCTGAAGAAAAAAAAATCTTCCAAAAGAGCTTTTTAAAGTAAGTCACGTTGACCAACTTCCTAACTCTTCTAATTAGAAGAAAAAACAACTTGTGAATCTCAAAAGTTCCATGTCATTAAAATAAGTAAAGGTTATGAATTACAAGTCTTGCTGCAAAGATAGTTATGCATTATCACTTAGACAAGAGTTTTGATTGGTATAACGCGCGCGCGCGCACACACACATATATATGGTAACTAACACAATACCAAGATACTAAGCTTCTGTTTGGATTCCAATAAATTTATAATTCATTTTTCCTTCTATTCTTATCAATCACATTCTTCAATAAAATAATATTACATGTAAATCAAAAAAATTTCTTTTTTTTTTTATTCACACACATTCTCCAAAAAATTACAATTTCAAAATACATTTTTTCCCCCAAAATCTAACTAAAATGGAGGCCAAACATGTCGACCAACATAACACCAAGGCGTTATGTAAGACATAGACCAATGTGACCCAAACAAGTGACCAACATACATTACACTCCAATGAGATATGGATTACTAGGCAAATAATCCAACTTAACTACATTGGTACCACATGAATGACGTATGTAAACTAGAACGAGGACTAGTATGCATGTGTTATGTGTCCTCACAAGCCCGTCTCATGTATTATCGTGGATGGACAGCAATGAACTTCTTGTATTTTTCTCCTTTTGCCTGGTCGTCACTGAAGTTATTGTGAAACTATTTTTCTTAACTTTTCATTTGTTGCAAGTGCTAATATACATTTTCATTTATGTGAATGTTAAAAGTCATGTATTGATCATAACATCTATTTTTTTTTAAAAAGTGCAAACAGATAAATACTTCTTAATCTCAGTGGTTGTTCCCAGCACTCATAGTTGTTTGTGACTCCTTTAAGTTTTGTCCACAATTATATATTAGCACTATAGTTTTTATTAATTGCACCACATTTTAATTGTATTCCAACTCCTCAATCTTTTGTTCATTGTCGTAATTATCTCCCTAACTCTTTTCTTAAATTCTCATCTCAAACCTTCCATTAATTAGCACATCTTGTCCTTGATGATGATTTCTGTCAAAATATTTTGTTTTAAGACTTTAAAATGAGGAAAAAAAATTGTCTCTTTTTTATTGCCATTACAAAGGGCTTTTTCAACAAAAAAATGTTATCAAATACAAAAATGTTTTAACTAATGACAAATTAATGATAAAAACGCCATGGAAAAAACATTGGAAATTTAAGTGATATAATGAGCAAAGATAAATGATAAGTGCAATGAAAATTGTGATGTGAATATAATTATCGTAATTCTTAATCGCAATTGTTGTTAACGAGTTTTTGAGCCCTCTAGTTTTTAAGTTATAATTTTGTTTACATCGTTTCTATAATGTGTTTTGTCCTACTTCTTTTAGCGTTTTCAAGTGTCGTATCGTTTTCTGTCTCCATGCAATCTAAGCCAAGAAGGCAAGTGGACAAGCCATGGGGACAGGATGGTCATTTCATCAAATGAGAATAAGGCTTTAGAAAGCGTCGTCTGTTACTGAATTAGGACCCAGATGGGAAGACATGTTTTTCTACTCATGGACAAGACAAGGGCACATGGAGAGGATATTGTTTAGTGGGTCTTCAACGACTTTTCTTTCTTCAATTTATGGAGGATAAAATGGTCATTTCAACTCCCTTCCCCGCCGTACCAAAAAGTTAAAGCCCTTGTTTAGTACACATTAAAATTCTCATTCTCATTCTTCTACTTATTTTCAATCACACATTATTCAATAAAATAATATTTTCCATCACATCAATAACTTTTCCTTCGTTTTCAACCACATATTTTCCATCAATCTACTATTTCAGAATATATTTTTCCAAAATAATATGGGTCAAAAAAACCTAAATCACCTCGTTTAAAAATTTTTTAAGTGCATTTGGTTTTCTATTTTTGATTTTTAATTTTACAAAATACTAAAAACATGTTTAATTTGGTATTTTTGAAAAAATACATTTTCGAAAAATAAGAATAAGTTTATAACATAAATTCAAATACGTTTTTGTTGTTACGAGTGTTTTCAATGAAAATTTTGAATATTTATTTTTGAATATATATTTAATTTATTTAATCATTTGAACAATATTGTCATTAATTATTTTGCTAATTATTTAGTTACCATCAATGTATATTTGATAGATTCATTTCACTTGTATGTTTTTACTACATGAAACTCAATTACAAACCATAATAAATATCATAAAATTCTTGTTCATGCATGAATTTCTCATAATAATTCTCAATTAATTAACATCGCATTCATTTAATTAATATTCATTTTCACTTATTCATTTTAGTGTTACTGGTCAGACCAAAAGTGCGTTGCACGTGGTTCTGAAATGCTCTATAAGTGTCGTAAAAGTAATATTGAATATTTCATTTATCATTTTGATCTAAATATAATATAAACGCAAGCCCCCGAAAATAAGTGTTAATTATTATACATGTACGTAAATAGTTAAATATATACTTGAATGTGGATATTAGAATTACAACTAAATGTATAAATGAAAATGAATGACAATTACGATACATGAATTAACAAGGAATGTTAATTGAATTGTAGTACGTCTATAATCGTCCAAAAAAATATTTTCACTTGATATGATATTTAATATACTAGTCAGAGTTAAACGTGTGTTGCACATTATTCTGAAATACTTTACGAGTACTATGAAAGTAATATTTGATAATTCATTTACCATTTTGATCTAAATAAGAAAGAAATGCAAACCCTTGAAAATAAATGTTAATAATTATATATGCACGTAAATATTAAAATGCATACATGAACGTGAGTATTACAATTACAATTAAATGTATAAATGAATATTAATGACAAATACGATATATAAATTAACGTGAATGTTAATTAATTTAAAATTAATACAAATGATTATATACATGACAATGAATATTAAATCATTTGTATTAAATGAATAAAATTTAATTTTCAATTAAGTGAATTTGGATGCTAATTAGAATACATAAATATGAATAATGAAATTTATTTTTGAATGTAAAATTCTAATTAATATTAATTAAATGAATTTGAATTAATTAATTGAGAATCAATATCGAGAACTAAAATTCTAATTAATATTAATTGAATGAATGAGTATGTTAATTAATTAAGAATTAATAACACGAACATGGACGTGAATGTGAAATTCTAATTAATACCAATTAAATAAACGTGAATGTTAATTAATTGATAGTTAATTATAATAAATACATGCATGAATAAGAATGTTAGTATTTATTACAGTTTATAAATTAAATAGTTATTGAAAAACGAAAAATAGGGTATTATTGAAATAATTGAATTGTAGTAGGGCTATAATCGTCCAAAAAATGATTCTTACTTGATATGATATTTAATATAAATTAATTCTAATTATAAGTTAATTAGAATTTCATAATTAAGAATCCAATTCATTATTGACTTCCATTATGTTAATTAGAATCCAGTTTCTTCTACTATCCATTCTTAATTAATTAACATTCAAAATCATTTAATTAATATTCATTTTCATTTACGCAATTTTTAGTTATTAATTCTAATTATAAATTAATTAGAATTTCACATTCAATAATGCATTTCATTATTCACGTCTATGTATACTAATTAATATCCAATTTAATTTAGTTGAAAATTAAATTATATTTATTTAGTACAGATGATTTAACATTAATTGTCACGTATATATTTTCGGACATTAATTCTAAATTAATTAACATTTGTATTCCTTTAAATATTTGAACAACATTTCATGAATTATTTTGCCAACTATTTAGTTATCATCAATGCACACTTTACACATTCATTTCACTCATGTGGTTTCACCACATGAAACCCAATTACAAATTGTAATAAATACTACAAAATCATTGTTCATTCATGAATTCCCTTTTATTAATTCTCAATTAAATAACATTCACATTCATTTCATTAATATTTATTTTCAAATATTACTTTTACAGCATTTATAAAGTATTTCAAAATATCGTGTAACGCACTTTCAACTCTGACTAGTTTACATAAAAATTCTTATATATAAGTAAATGTGGATAATAATATTCTTAGTGCACGTCATTATTGTTTTCTATATTTTGAATTCAATTTATTAGTTATTTTTATTTACTTTTGTAGCAAGGATAAATATTATATCCTAATATCAGTTCTTAATTAATTAACATTCAAAATCATTTAATTAATATTCATCTTCATTTACGCATTTTAGTGTTATTAATTCTAATTATAAGTTAATTAGAATTTCACATTCAATAATATATTTCATTATTCACGCCCATGTATACTAATTAATATCCAATTTCATTTAATTGAAAATTAAATTATATTCATTTAGTACAGATGATTTAACATTCATTGTCACACATATATTTACTGCCATTAATTATAATTAATTAACATTTGTATTTCCTTACATAGTTGAACAATATTTCATGAATTATTTTGCCAATTATTTAATTATCATCAATGCACATTTTACATATTCATTTCACTCATGTGGTTTCACTACATGAAACCCAATTACAAATTGTAATAAATACTACAAAATTATTGTTCATTCATGTGTCCCATTTATTAATTCTCAATTAATTAACATTCACATTCATTTAATTAATATTATTTTGAAACATTACTTTTACAGTATTTATAAAGCATTTCAAAAGAATGTGCAACGCACTTTCAACTCTGACTAATTTACATAAAAATTCTTAAAAATATTTATAATTAAACATGGATAATAATATTCTCAGTGTACTTCATTATTTTTTATTTTTCTATATTTTGAATTCAATTTATTGGTTATTTTTATTTACTTTTGTAGCGAGAATAAATATTATAAGATTCTTCAATTTTAATATATATGTATGTCAAATCTAATGGAATAAAATATTTTTTCAAAATTTCAAATTAAACGCGTTTCCTAGTTTTTTGTTTTGAGAAATAATTTTTCAAAATAATAAATCAAATACGTTTTTAACAAATTTAAAACAAACTCTCAAAATATAAAATAAAAAATGAGCTCAAATTTCAAAATTGAAACACAAATTAAATGGGTCATTAATGTTCTAATGAGTTAGTTCAACTCGTGAGAGAGAAAGAGAGAGAGAGAGAGAGTTTGACCAAACTTTTAGATGGGATGATATTGACTTTGAAAATCTTTTGAAAACTTACTTTCAACCCCCTCCAACAGAACTCCTATAATTTATATAAAGGCAGTATGCAGCAAACATTCTTATACAACCTCTTAAATTCAAGCTAGTCCTGTTTAACTAGTAGCAGAACTAAACAAGAAAAATCATTACAAAATATGCCTGCAAGATTCCCTGAAAAATACTTGGACTTGAACTCAGCAAAAGAATTGCCTGATTCCCATGCATGGAAACCACTTGATCATGATCTCCCATCAGACAGTGCATGTAAACTTGAGTCTGTTCCAATTATTGATCTCAATCACAAGAATGCCATGGAACTTATAGGATCTGCATGCAAATCATGGGGTGCTTTCCAAGTTGCTAATCATGATATTGCCATGAGCTTGCTTGATGACATTGAGTCTGCAGGAAAAAGGCTTTTCTCTCTTCCCATGCAGCAGAAGCTTCAAGCAGCTCGTTCGCCTGATGGCTTGTCCGGTTATGGGGTTCCTCGTATTTCATCTTTCTTTCCCAAACTCATGTGGTCTGAAGGGTTCACCATTTCCGGTTCACCACTAGAACACGCCCGTCGACTTTGGCCAGACGACTACCACAAATTCTGGTAATTATCATATCCTCAGTTCTAGTCCATTCATTAGTGCATGAGATCTTAGCAGCAATTTTAATTTTCCCTTTCTAATTCTATTATCTCAGCGACACAATACAAGATTACGAAAACGAGATGAATAAGCTAGCAGAAAGATTGATGTGGCTTATGCTTGGATCATTGAACATCACAAAAGAAGACATGAACTGGTCTGGCTCACAAGGAGATCAGTTTCAAGCAGGATCATCTTCAGTTATACAGCTAAACTCTTATCCAGCTTGTCCCGATCCCAACCGGGCTATGGGGCTTGCAGCACACACGGATTCCACCATTCTCACCATTCTCCATCAGAGTAACACAAATGGATTACAGATTTTCAAGCAGGATTATGGGTGGATAAAGGTCCCTCCACAACCTGGAGCTCTGGTAGTTAATGTAGGTGATCTCCTACACATTTTGTCGAACGGGTGGTATCCCAGTGTCCTCCACCGGGCGGTGGTGAATCGGACCCAACATCGTTTGTCCATAGCTTATCTATATGGGCCACCATCAAGTGTCAAAATCTTTCCAATTCCAAAATTGGTAGACAAGTTTCATCCCCCACTTTACAGGGCAATCACTTGGGGTGAATATCTTGGGACTAAGGCTAAGCATTTTGATAAAACTCTTAGATCATTACAGGTTTGTGCTCCTGAAAGTGAATTTTTCGGAGCCAAATGATCAAAGTTGTGAGTGTGAAGTTGGCTACAGGTGTGAAAATAATAAAATATACTATTCATCAATATTTGGTTTGTGAATTTTGGGTATCATTGTTAATGTTCCCTTGAGGTTGACTTTGATAGGTACAAGGTTGACTTTGATTAGATCTTGATCAATAGTGTCGAACTATTGTGTGCACAGCATGTTTACGTGATTATATTATACTTGTTGAGAATAAAACTTTTAAATTCCGCTTCTTGGAGGATTATGGGTGTCATTAGCAAACGAGAAGGAAAGAAGGAGGTGAGCCCTATGGTTAAACAACGATATCCTCAACCTGTAAAATCAAACCGAAAACGTTTTTTTAAGCCGTTGGTTTGGGTCCAGGTGGATCCGTCAACGTTTTGATTTTGAACCGAACCAAGCTTATGTTTGGTACAAATTAAAATCTGATTTTAATCTCAAGTCAAAATTAACAATTAATTTAAAATCACACATTTTATAGGACCCACAACTTTTCAACTACATATTTCATTAATTTTTATCAAAATCTACTATAAATTTGATTTTAATCTACAACAAACAAGGGTTAAATCGCTTCAAAATGGTTTTGTTTATGTTTCAATCTTTGCAAATCATTTTAAATTGTCGAATAGTTTACAAAAAAATAAAATAACCAAAAATAAATTAATATTAATTTTATCCAACCCAATTAAAATTAAACACATCCCAATTAAAAAGATATATCAACATTAGACATAATCTAATTAAACTCAATATTTAAATAGATAATTATCCATCCAGTTAATTTATTAAATCATATCCAATACCCATAAGTCCCTCACAACTGTGAATGCAAAACCTTCAAATTAGGTGAAGTGTTGAACATCTGTTGCTAAATCTTATTCATCGATCGCTCATTATCATTGAGTAGACATTAAATCTAGATTTTAATTCAAAACTCACACATTCTTTTTCTTCTACTAATATTTTTCTTGAATTTCGACTAAATTTCAAGGTCAGTTTATCCAATTTTATTTTTATTTTTTTGGTAATGGTTTGCTATATTTTATTAGCAGTTGTGTTGTTTTGTTTTGATTTGATTTGCGCTCGAGTACTTAAATTTTTAGTGGACAATATTTTTTATTTATTTGTTTCTCATTTTCCTAGCTTGGTCACTGAATTAATTATTTACATTTTAACTTAGTTTTTAGATTTTACTATTAATTGCTATAACAATTTAACTTATTCGATATATGTTAATATTATTATTTTTTTGTTGTTAAACCGTGATTTTGAACCGAACCACATAGAAAAAAAAATGTTTGAATTCATTTGGTTTAATAATTGAAGTGGTTTGGTTTGGTTTGCAAAAATTTCAAACTACTTTAGGTGGTTTAGTTAGAAAATTTGTTACAAGCCATCCAAATCGAATTGTACTCACCTCTAGTAAGCCCTATATAAATGTTTTTGAAAAGATGAGGTGTATTGAATGATCAAAAGATACATAAATAGTATTCTTGCCATCAATCTTTGTTTATGGTATTTCTTATATCTTCAACTTTTTTTTCATCATTTACTTATTCTCAACTATCCAATATTTAGCTCATTTTGAGATCCAAAAAGAAGGTTGAGATTGTGTAAACAACTAATTTTTCATCAGTATAATTCATAAATGAGAGAAAAAATATTTTTTCCTCATTTCAAACCAATATAAAATAGAATATTTTTTTTTATAGAAACCATCATCAAGGATGAAACGTGCTTATTAATGGAAGGTAGCCGATAAGAATTCGATGAAATAATAATGTCGGAGACCATAAGTGCTACGATGAGAAAATATTGAAGACGTTAACTACAATTAAAATGTGATACAAAAAAAATAACACGTATTAATATAACCACCCTTGTTCTTTGAAAAAACATGCAAACGACAGAGATGTTGACATGTTTAATTTTTTCGGATATAATTTTATAAAGCAAAATCTCTCACCTTCTGGATATAATCTGCCTCTTGGTGTCGCGAAATAAAGCAATCGTGAATTGGCATGTGAAACCAAGAAGTAACTTCCTTATGCACTCTTGACCTTCGGAGTGATAGACCGAGCCCTTGTTTGTCTGGCTTTACTTTACTTTAATTTATTTTTCATACTCATTTTCAGTTATACATTTACACAATAAAATATTCGATACGTAAATTTTAAAACTTTTTCTTACTTTCTAATCACATATTCTTAAAAAAATATATTCAAAACTATATATTTTTTAAATTTTAAGGCCACCAAACAGGGGCTAAATACTCATGCATATCACAACCCCTCTACATAAATGATTAAATTCCGTGTTAATTTTGATGTGATCTTCACTAGTTCTATTTATGAGGTTAAATTTTGCATTTTAACTTGGGTTCAAACTCAAAAAATTTAAATGAAGCACATATCTATGAAGATCACACGACAATTTAATAAATAAAATTTCAATTCAAACAATAAATTAAAAATTAATAGTGCCATTTTCTTGAGAAAAAAAAAAAAGGGTAAACCATTGAGTTGAATTTTGAAAATATTATAACAAAATATTAAAGTCCACGAAAAAAAAAATGTCACTTTCCACTTGAATCTATCTGTGTCCTATCTCCATCTTTCAGCAGAGAATTTTGGCCTTATTGTAAAAGACACACGGGGGAGTGTCACTGTGAATTGACGTATCACCTTTGTTTTATTTGTTATAATTTAATTTTAGGACAATTACGGGGATATCTTTAAAATATCTGACTATTACTAATTCATCTTTATGTCGGAGTTCCTCCTCAGCACCCCATAGCCATAATTTCGAAATTTGACATTTTATCATCTTGTTGGCAGACTGAACAGGAGAGATGACGAGGGGAGGAGATGAAATTTACGATTTTTGTTAAGTAAGTTTTTCCTTTTTCGGGAGGTTGTTAGGGTCGAGAGGTGAAGATAGCGATGGTTAAACCGACAAAATTGTGGTTGATTGAGAGAGAACAAAATGTATAAAAAGCATATTGGTGGTGTAGCTATTGCGACTCTTTGACACTATATGTGAAGATGTTAGCATGCAAGAATTGTATCCTAAATAAGCTAGGTTTTAATCAATAACGAAAATCCTATAAAAATACAAACCTACCTCTATAAAGACATGACAAAGGTTATCACCTTTTTCTTTTGAATTTTCTTTGTAACAAACTAGACTGTTTTGAATTAATGTTGTTTTAGTCAGTAATGTTTGTTCCAATTGATACTAAGGAAAAAAAGTCATTCTTTGGAAAATAAACTAAATAAAAAGTCTATGGTTTCACATTTTCTTGCAAAGAAAAAGGACAGGTTAGCCTTCTTTTTCTTGTGTCTGGTCTTCTTTGGTAAGTCTATTGAATTATCCATTTTTCCAAATGAGTCGGTCTTGAGACAAATTTTGAACAACTTTAAAGCTACAAACCGCCCCTATAAGATATCATGAGTATGCTCAGTTTCATAGGGTGTCAAAGTAAGCGTAATAGGTAATAACGCGTTGTGTTGGACTACGTAGAATTTATTCATACTGCAGGCTTATTCATTGATAGAAGTAGAATTTTTTTTTGAGAGGGCCAATTCAATGTGTGAAGGACATGAGAAAAATCCATAATGTAGAAATTTTGCGATGGTAAATGGATGTAGAAGTTGTCCATGTGCGATTGCCCCAAGGACAACCTAGCAAATTAATCCCATTTTTTCTATAGAGTTTGCAGATGTGATCATGAATCGAATCAAGTGAAGACATTCTCTTGTCGACAAACAAAACTAAAATACCGGTTCCCAAGGTTCAAGTATTCCCTATTATGAGCCTACTCAAATTAGAACTAAACCAATAATGTTTATACATAGACGATCACTATACTCCTTTATGTTCTATTAAAATTGAGATCAATTACGTTGTATTTTTTTGTTATATACGCGAACTTGGCGCTCAAATAGAATTTAAAATACAAAATATGTCACTAGTCAAGAGAACTCGTTGAATTATAGTTAGGAAAATTCCCGCAACTCATCACCTATAAAACTTGTTTGTGTTATGAATGACATAAAGGCTGAGCACTTTTCATTCTATTCGGCAGAAGATAAAGGAATCATTTCATTATGTTTGCCATTTGGAATGGAAAATTTCACAATCTAATCAAGAAACATTTTTACCATTCCCAAAATACCCTTCAACCTGCATGATTTTTGTCTCTACTTAAAACAGTGGTACAGCAATACTCCCACTAGGAAGGCAATTAATAGTGATTCAAGAAAATCAATATAGATATCCCAAATTGTGGCTCTTATTAAAGAAAAAGTACCTCTCGGGCCATCAGTTTTGTCTTTCTTTTTAGCTTGTATGTTGTAATTCAAGGAATCTCTCATGCTTAAAATCAAGAATACACTCAATCAAGTATCTTAACCACCTTTTAGGATTGATGAATATTTTAGTGGCGCATTTGTTATATCAGATACAACAATATTATAAGAGTAGTAAAGAATTATGATTTTTTCGTGAAAATGGAGAATATCTAGAAAGATTTTGTTGGAAAATGAACATGATTAAAGATTAAGATAAGCTAATATATTATCTATTATATAGTATAGTGTTATCGTGGATCGTGAATCACCCATGTCGCGTGTCCCAAGTCCCAACCCTTTAGTTTTGAGAATGATTTGGAGAGAGTAGTTTGATTTTCAATTCAAACTCTAAATTCTTGTGAAATTTCATAAAACTTGGCACTTGGGCAGTAGACAATGAACTCATTATGACTGAGTTTTTGACCATGATGGCATCTTTAATGCTTCAATGGAATGCTAAAAATATTTGTTAAATAATAATTAAGCAAAAATTGATAATTTTAAAAAGTCCTTCTACGAGGTTCTGTCAAGTTGATGTGGCAAAAGAAAATACATACATTATCTACAACTTCCTCTAGCTTCAAAAGCTCTATTAGACTAATTTCTGACTCAATAGGTTTACATTATTAATGCAAACTTAGATACAATTTTGTTTTATTTTAAGAAAAGTTACATAAGACACTATTATTTAGTTGTAATTGGAACCCATACGAAACAAATTTTAGACTTGAGTGTATACATCAACATCAAGTAGACCTTAAGTCTTTCATTCAATTCATTAAGGGGTATATCGGCGTCCTTGTCAACTTGCATGTCATCTAGATAACAATTTATAAAATGCATTGAAGTCTGGAAATGCTATGCGTGCACAAAGATTAAGAATTGGGGTGGAAAAGTAGAGTTAGTTACTACAAAAATCTTGATTTTTATTGTTTATATCTGCATATAAATTTTTTAATTTTTTAATTTTTTTTACTTATATCAAGCTTTAATTAATTCAATTTCTTGATGGTGGAGGTTGTGCCTATATGTGTATATTTGGTCTTGAATATGTATTTGTGTGGATAAGATCTTGTGTTTGTAAGTCAGTGTGTGGGCGAATAGAAAGCAGTATTTAGAGAATAAAAATTATTGAAAGAAGAATGAAAATTCAAAAGAAACGGGGTGCTCGGAGTCATGTCACTATAAAAAGGCTTGAATAATTAGTGGGCTTTATATAGAAAGCCCAATGATACAAAAACTCCACAATCGCAGCCCATAGGGTTAACCCATTGGGCCGCCAATCAATTTACCCAAACCATGCCTTTTTCTCCGTTCTGAATTCCGATAAGAGGAAATTACACAAAACCAGATTTTTAAAGATTCAATTTCAAAAATCAGACTAAAGGTTTAACTTTTCAAAAATCAGACATTTTATTTTAAATATTAAATATTAATTGTACAATTTTCATCACAAACTCTAATCAATTTCATTTTAATTTTTCTCCTCATCTTCTCTCTCTACCTTCTCGCTCTCTCCGTCTTCTCTCATCTTCGTCACTCTCTCTACCTTCTCTCTTCTCCACTCTCNTCATCACAAACTCTAATCAATTTCATTTTAATTTTTCTCCTCATCTTCTCTCTCTACCTTCTCGCTCTCTCCGTCTTCTCTCATCTTCGTCACTCTCTCTACCTTCTCTCTTCTCCACTCTCTAGTCTCCTCGCTCTCCGCCGATGGTCAACCTCCACGAGATGGTGCAACCTCGTCCGGCGGCGTTGTGCACATACACGAAGTAGTAGAGCTTATTTGTGCGAATTGCTGCTGCATTTTTTTACTGAGTTTTTCGCAATTTTTGCGGGGGAGTCGTGATTTTGTGGTGGTTGATGGACGTTGTGGAGTCAAATCGCTACTGCAATAGCAGGACAGTGGGGTGATGGTAGGCTATGCGCTGTTTCGTGATTTGGGGATGGTTTTTGTTGGTGGCGGCGGCGGTGGATTTGGCTGTGGTGGTGGTTTTGTTGGAT
>CAIGRP010033132.1:0-26209 GCA_903798385.1 Fraxinus cuspidata
ATTATTAATTCTCACGCCGGAGGTACAACGGGGGAGAAAGCCCCGACCTCATTTTGCAGGTAGCACTCAGTCACCAAAGCAACCCGAACACCATCCACGTCAGGGAGAACACTGAAGTTGTTTTCGTTATAACATCAATGTCCAACTATAAGAAAATGGAAATTAAAATCTAGAAAGAGAAAAGTCAAAACAAGAAGTTGACCAATTCGTAGAAGAACCGTTATCAACTCTACAATCAAAGGCCACTTGGTGGAATACTTGATCAACGACGTCGTCCTATGCGGAAAGGAATTAACGAACTACGCGTTATTTTCTTCATTTATTAAACCACTAATAAATGATAGAAACATTTAATGAGCTAATTAGTTTTCATGGGAATACTAGGCATTTTTTATTTTGATTTTTATTTTACAGATTTTCAATTTTTTTTTATGTCGAATCAAATTATTCTAGTTTTTGTATCATTGAAGAAAATTAAAAGCCTCGACCAATCCAATAAAATTAGATTGAGTTTCAAGTTGTTGAATTATCTAGTCCCGTATTGTTCATATCATCATGAATTCAATTTGCAAAATACTACGTGATAGCAACTTCAACTTGTCTTCAACTATCTAGTGACATCTTGGCTCTTGACCACGTGCATAGGAAATAGTCTTGTTGCAGCATGTAGGATCACTATATTCATATCATTTTTAATTGTTCTTTTCTGGTAATTAAACCTCTAGCCTCTCTCAATAAAGACGAAAGCAAAGTCAGGTGGGTTCAATGGCGAATCCAGAAATCCAAGTGTGCACACGATCAAATTTACGTGAGAACAAGCGACCGCCTAAAATAACGGGAAAAAAATCGGTGGAGCCAGCACGAATGGCCACAGTGGCTCGTCCGATGCTAGCTCCGCATCCAAATACCTTTTCATGCAGAATTAGAAATCTTGTCAACAGATTTAGTCCCTTGGACACCATCTCGTGGTACCATTTTTTGAAAATACTGTAGCACTACATTTCTAATGTAACACTGAATTGCTTAAAACATTTACTACATCAGCAAAAATAAACTATGCTTAAAGAAACATTTCCAATACAAGATGACAAAGATTCCATTAAGTTGATGTTAGGGTCCATTTGATTGCAATGGTAAAAAATGGGTGGAAAGAAAATGAATTCCAGAGAAAATAATTGTCTAGAACTTGTTTTCCAAGGAATTGTTAATGAAGTATGTTTGATTGGTATAATTTTTCACCCGGAAAAATTTTAAAATTTTGGATCTTTTTGTGTTCGTTTGGCTTTGTTTTATATGAAAATCGTCCATTAAGTAATAATTTTTTTCACAATTGGTTATAAAATTTGTTTCCGTGAGTATTGGTAAGAATTTTGTGAACAATTATTCTGAACATTTGGCTTTACTCCTAGATTTAGAGGCTTTGTTAGATTTGATGACTCAGCAATTTAATTGGATATTAGATTTTCTCTCCCACTTTATTTCAATCTTGATCAAAGACATCCAGACATAAGTATTACAATATTAATGGAATTCATTGGAGACCAGTTTTAGATTTGATAGTCTATTCTTTACTGCAAACGTTGGAATGTTCTAATTTTGTGTAGGAGAAAGTTTGAGATTGAAGATAAAGTACATAATTTTTTGTTTTTATTTTTATTATTATTATTTAAACATTAGAAACTCATCAAATGGCCTAAACCACCAAAAGGAAATATTCCCACCTTATTCTTCTTTTCTCTCTTGTACAATCAAAAGTAATCAGTTTACAGTTTGAAGCAGAGATTCAGTAATATATAGCATGGAAAAGAACATTTTGCATAGCATTACTAAGGTAAAACTTTCTATTGATCAAATAACCCAACCACCATATCATGTTGCTGGATACTGGCTTATGTTAAGGCGCATGATGTATGGGAATTCTAAGGCACCGCAATACAAATGCTCCCCGATTTTGATGCCGGATGTGATTTGAGATAGATCATAATCATAATAGTGTGCAACTGGCTTTCCATCCAAATCAACAGCAAAAATCCCTCCATTCTTCTTGAGATGTGGTGGTCGGCCTATGTACTTCAGCGTTATCGCCATCACCTTACGGATGAAAGCATACCTTTGTGACAAACTCCAAAAGTATGTCACTCCCTGCTGTATAGTTTATACAGAAAATTGCATGAATAAGTGTTATTAATTTAAAGACTTAAATGAAATTCACCATTCAAGGAGTACCGTGGGAAATGCAATCCAGTATTGGCCTTCTCCATCATATCGAATATTGTCAGGCACTCCAGGCAAATTTTCGATAAATGTATCCACGGATCCTTTTTTCTCACCTTCTATGGAGTACTTTTTACATCTTCTCCTGCAATTACATAATAGGACTCGATACTTCTTTCTTGTGATGGTGTAATAGTGCACGTTCGATAATAATAGATAAGACTGCAAAGCGCGTTGAAAACTTCTTTTTCTTCCGTAATAGTGTCCAATCCAGTGTGAAAAAAAAAAAAAAAAACACTTACATGAAAGTCTCGCAGAAGATAACAGAATTGTGATCAGATGAAACTGTAACACCATTTGGAAAATACAAGTCCCGCAGCAGCACTTTCGTTTGTTTGGTGGAAGGATCATAACTCATGAATCTGCCATAGGGTCTGCCCTCGAATAAATCCCAAAAAAACTCATTGCATGCGTATTTATAAGAAGCGTCAGTGAAGTAGAGAACGCCGTCAAGATTAATATCAACACCATCTGTTAGCTTAAATTTTAGACCCTCAGCCTCATCAGTCAGCAACTCCATTGTACCATCTCGACTCACATTTATTAACCCCTGCAAAACATAAAAATATTCCCTGTATAATCAGATTTTAAGTAATATAAAATTGTTTTGTTTGTCACTAACCTTTACAGCATCTGCTACGATGAGTTCACCATGATGTCCAAGAACAAGTCCAAGTGGTCTGCCGCCGGTGTTGACCCATCTCTCCACCTTCGAGTCAGCTGCTGACTCGTTAACCATAATTCGGCTGATCCACCCATCGGCACAACCGGTGTATATAACTCTTGTGATAGGATCAAAAGCAATATCTTCTGGGCCCAGCAGCTGACCAGCCCCGATTTTTTCTGAGCCATGAAGCATATGACTGTTTCTCTTAGGCACAAAGATGGGCTGCTTTGGAGTCAACTCGTGGTCGGGATATGGAGCCGGATAGAAGGTATCGAGTTGGTAGAGAAGAACAGCCACGATAACTGGTAATATTACCAAAACTAGGATCTTACAGGCCATAGTTTTGTCGGTGTTACAGAAATTATGAGTTTCGATTTAAGGAAGGAAGGAAGGAGTATGAGTTGATGATGGGTGATACTTCAACTATTACCATTATATTATCGTTACACTTCGCAGATTTTTGTTTTGTTTAAACGAGTGGATATGGTTATCATTTTAAATTCCAAGAATTGAACGAAAACTCCAAAATGTTCTACTTTTCCGGCTAAGTAACAAAAACCGAATCAAATTGTGTACTCGGTCCTTAAAACTCATACCATAATAAACCAATT
This sequence comes from Fraxinus cuspidata, assembly GCA_903798385.1. Lineage (NCBI taxonomy): Eukaryota > Viridiplantae > Streptophyta > Magnoliopsida > Lamiales > Oleaceae > Fraxinus > Fraxinus cuspidata. The sequence goes on from CAIGRP010033132.1 coordinate 3,553, forward strand.
CCTAAATATCTTAAAAGTAGTGGTAATTTATATGAAAACACTTGCATAGGTGTTTGGTGGAGAAAAAAATTAGATTATTAGTAGATTTTAATAGAAGTTTTTGAAATGTGTGGTTGAAAAGTTGTGGGGCCATGAAAGATGTGGTTAATATTGATTGTTTGACTTTGACTTGAATTAAAATCAGATTTTAATCCAGATCAAACAGGACTAGGTGTGTTTTTAACTTAAAAATGAAATATTTATTTATAATAAAATATTAGTAACTTTTTACTATTATAAGTTAATTTTGAAATTATAAATTATTTTTCACATATATGTGAATTTTTACTTATAAATTCTTTTATATTTTATAAGTAAATTTTATCTTATTAGTAATATTTTTACTTTACAAGCAATTTTTTTATATGAAAGTCATTTTTTGACTCATAAGAAGAAAATTCTTGATATATGCACTGCAGATTTTTTGAATGATGGTATGGACTTCGAAGCATGATGGAATGGGTTTTGGAATGGGAAAATCAATCACGAATATATACACTCACGTTATGACAACACGACATAATCCCACGTTATACGATATAGGAAAAACAAAACAACGTGTAAAAGGACAAAAACCTCACGCCAAACAAACAACTATAGCCACCCTCGAACTACAACTACCATATAGAAATGATATGGGCTTTATGTAAATCTGAAGATAAGCAATGGAATACTTTTTCACTGAGATGAGAATTTTATACACGTTTGTACATACTAATCTATCCTTGAAAGTAGGAAAAATATAAAGCTAACAACCTAAGCTATATCTGCAATACATTTGAAATACAAAATTGAACAAGATATGTGGATGTGCAGAGCTTATCACGATCCAACAGGAGAGAAGTCCTGGTCTTCAGGAATGCCAAAGACCAGGTCTATAGAAGAACCGTTATCATGCCCCCTCAAGATGGGCTGCGGGGAAGAAGACCAATCTTGGACTTTAAGAAACTCAAGCGAAGTCGGGACAAAGGTTTCGTCAAAGCATTAGCCAACTGATCCTGAGAATTGACATGAGCAACACGCAGAGCACCACTTTGAACCTGCTCCCGAATGAAATGAAAATCGATAGCCACATGTTTCATGCGAGAATGGAAAATCGGATTTGAACATAATTGAGTGGCACCACATTATCAGAGTAAACCACCGGTGCATTAGAGAGAGGGAATTGCAATTCAGAGAGCAGTGAGCAAACCCAACGAACTTCAGCTGCTGTGTCAGCAACGAAGCAATACTCCGCTTCAGTGGAAGACCGAGCGATGGTTCGCTACTTGCGAGAAGACCAAGAAATGGGATTTTTACCAAGGTAGAGGATGTATGCACTAGTGGAGGACATGTCGTCCTTGTTGCCAAACCAATCAGCATCCGAATATGCATGGAGAGAAGATGACACCGTGCGATGAAACATCAACCCTTCATCAAGAGAACCAAAGAGATAACGCAGAAGGCGTTTTGCAAGCTGCCAATGATAGTCAGTAGGTATGTGCATAAATTGGGATAATTTGTTGACAACATATGAGACATCCGGACGAGTGTGTGCCAAGTATTGAAGGCTGCCCACTATAGCCCTATATTGTGTAGGCTCGGCTAAGGGAGAACCATCAGTGAGAGCAGGTGTTCTCCCTAGTGGTAGTGGCGTAGATGTGGGCTTGGCTGCTGTCATACCCGTACGCTCTAGGAGGTCAAAGATGTACCTCTTCTGCGAGAGAAAAAGACTAGTGGCGGTGGAATGAACTTCCACGCCAAGAAAATAGGACAACGACCCCAAATTTTTGAGTGAAAACTGTTGAGCAAGGGTCTTGACAAACTGATTAACTTTCCCTGAATTACTGCCATTAACAATAATGTCATCAACATACACCAAGAGATAAATAATGTGAGCACCATTGCTAAAAACAAACAAGGAAGTGTCAGCAAGGGAATTAAGAAACCCGAATTGTATGAGAAATTGACGAAGCTCTTGGTACCAAGCACGGGATGCTTGTTTGAGGCCATAAATGGCTTTTCGCAGCTTACAGACACTTGTGGGGTTATTAGGATCTAGGAACCCCGGAGGCTGAGCCATATAATCATCTTCAGATAAACAACCTCGGAAAAAGGCGTTATTTACATCTAACTGGCGAAGAGACCAACCATGAGTAATAGCAAGGCTTAAGACCACTTAGATGGTCACGAGTTTGACAATCGGGCTAAACGTCTCGAAATAGTCAAGCCCAGGTTGTTGATGAAAGCCTTTGGCTACAAGCTGAGCTTTGTAGCGAGCAACGGACCCATCTGGATGTCGTTTGAGTCGAAAAATCCACTTGCACCTCACCACATTGGAGCACTCTCATTGGGTGCCAAATCCCATGTACCGTTTCGAGTGAGTGCATCAAACTCCTCGGACATCACTTTCTGCCAACTTGGATCTTTCAAAGCTTGGGTAACACAGGTTGGTTCGATAGGTGGGTGTAGTATGGAGGTGAAGGTTAATTTTTTAATAGGCTTGTGGATGTTATTTCTGGAGCGAGTGGTCATTGGATGGGAGGAACAAGGAATGATGGCAACCGAAGGTGGTGGTGGATTGATCTGGCCGTGAGGTGGTAATGCTAGAAGAGGATGAGAGGTTTCGGTGTTTAAGGGAGAAGGGACCGCAAGCTGTGGAGAGTTAGAATCACTTACATGTGAATTGGACAGTGAAGAGTCTATCACGTTGGAGACGGCATTGGGCGCTAGAGATGCAGTTACGTTTGGCTCTGTGAGTGGGCAGTGAACGACTACTGTGGGTGGAACCCACGACTCAAGTGAAGTCTGAACATAGTTGGACTCTTAAGTTGGACGTGAAGAGTTATATGGAAACATGGACTCGACAAAGGACACATGGCGAGAAACAATAGTTTTGGAGGACTCTTGATCAAAGCACAGATAACCACTTTGTGACAAAGAATAGCCCAAAAAGATGCATGGCTTGGAACGTTGGTCAAGTTTGGCTGAAGCCATGGATAGCACAAACAACCAAACGTTCGAAGTTTATCATAATTATGGGCTGTTTTGAAAAAAATTTCATATGGTGAAGAAAGATAAAGTGTAGGTGTAGGCATCCGATTAATTAGATAAACTACTGTTAAGAAAGCATAGGACCAAAAAATATTGGGCAAGGAGGCGTGTGCGAGAAGTGAGAGACTTGTTTCCACTATATGTCTATGTTTTCTTTCAGAGAGTCCATTATGTTTAGGTGTGTGCGGTGGTGTGGTGAGATGCGAAATTCCATGTTCAGCAAAATAGTCCCGGAGGGCAAGAAATTCGCCCCCATTATCTGAATAAAAAGATATTATTTTTTGTTTGAAATAATTCTCAACTAGTGATTTAAATTTGAGGAAAATATTTTTGACGTTGACTTCTTTTTTATTAGGTAAAACCAAGTGTATCTTGTGAATTGATCAATAAAAATAATGTAGTATTTATATCCATCAATAGAGTAGACTGGAGACGTCCAGACATCAGAGAAAATTATTTGGAGAGGATGATCATAATTTATTGAAGAAACTGAAAAAGGTTGCTTATGACTCTTATTACAATGATAAGCGTTACAAGCAAAATCCTTTGGACTAGATGACTTTAAATTATACTTAGAAATAGGAAATGCAGGATGCCTAATCTATAATGCCAGTTGTGGTGAAATCTTGACGCTGGAAAACACTTGTGGACAGATAGAAAAAGGAGATATGCCTGGCCAGTCGTAAACTCCATCTTTAGGTTGACCCTTTGCTCGTACTTCCCCCGTGAGTAGGTCCTTCACAAGAAAACACTATGGTAAGAATTCAATTGAAACATTGTTTTTAACACAGAATTGGTAAATGGAAAGCAAGTTATGTTTAATCTCAGGAACACGGAGAATATTTTGTAGGCCAAAAGTAGTTGTGGGTGTTTGAATTGACGCAAAGCCTGTATGCATAATCCAAAGTCCAGTACCATCACCGATCATTACATCATTTGTGCTACTGTATGGTGAGTGGAGAGAGAGATTTTGAAGGTCAGCTGTGATGTGGTGGGAAGCTCCACTGTCAAGAAGCCATGACGTCTCGTTGGAGGGTGAAGCTGCGGCATAATTTGCTTGTGGTTGCCATGGGGTAGGACTCTGGGCAGATTGCTGATTGATGAGAGGGGTGAGTTTGTAGGAGGGACACCATTTTGCCGTGTGTCCCTGGACCCCACAGATCTGGCAATGGCCGAGGTAAGGCTTGGGTGAAGGACGGTAGTAGTCAAAAGATTGCTGGCGTGGATTGGATGCTTGAGGCCGGTTGAAGGAATTGCTGTCACTCTGGTTTTGACGCGCATTAATGGTGGAGTTGTGGTTTCTATTGGTATTGTTGCGGAATGTACGGTGGGCTGTGGGGGAAAAATGTTGTTGTTTGGTGGTGGCAGTGAGTGACGCCTCAAAACTGAGGAGTTTCTCATGAAGTTCTTCAAAGCTGATGGATTTGTCTCGGGCTTGGACAGCTAGGACAAGTTCTTTGTAGTCGTCACCAAGTTCCTCCAATATCTTCTCGGTGAGATCTTCGGTGTCCACTGGTGCTTCTAGCAGGGACAGCTCGTCAGCCTGTGCCTTGACTGACTGCAATAAATCAGTGATTCCAAGGGTACCTTTGGTGAGGGACTTGAAGTAAGCTTTCACTTGTTTGCTCCTTCCTCTGGATGGTTGAGCATAGGTGGTAGACAAGATTGTCCATACCTCCTTGGCTGTGGTGGCCAGAGCAATAAATGGAATTATGGTCAGGGAAATTGACCCAATGAGTGCGTTGAGGATCAGCTGGTCCTGTCGAATCCATAGCTAATGGGCTGGGTTGGGTGCACTTGTTTCGCCTCTGGTGATAGTGGCTGGCGGGCAGGGTTTGGTTCCATCTATGTACCCCTGCAGATCATACCCAATGAAGAGTGTTCGGAATAAGAGCTTCCATGACAGGTAATTAGAACTGTTTAGTTTTAGTGGAGCTTGAACCGTGACATTTATGGTGATAAGATTGATTTCGTTGGCTCAAAGATTGCCATTCTGGGGGTTGGTTTGGTCGGCCACGAAGAAGGTGGAGAAAAAATATCTCTGTGCTCTTGATACCATGTAAATCTGAAGATAGGCGATGGAATACTTTTTCACAGTTACTGAGGTGAGAATTTTACACACGTTTGTACGTACTAATCTATCCTTGAAAGTAGGAAAAATATAAAGCTAACAACCTAAGCTATATCTGCAATACATTTGAAATACAAAACTGAACAAGATATGTGGATGTGCAGAGCTTATCACGATCCAATAGGAGAGAAGTCCTGGTCTTCAGGAACGCCAAAGACCAGGTCTGTAGAGGAACTGCTATCACTTTAGACCAGGCCTGCCCCCCAAGCCCAATTTTTTTCAAGGAGAAAAAATAATTCGTAGGGCAAAATGAAATTCTATATCAGCCAAGTAATTTTTTTTTTCCCCCGGCTCCGCCCCTAGTTGTACAAGATACCAGGGAAAAAAATAAGTGTTGTATCCGTCCATCCAGCAGAAACAAAATGCACATTACCACCACACATCAAAAGAGGGAAAGAACAGAGCATTCCAAAGGAAAGAGTAAGACCACTGTACAAATGGAAGGAAAAAAAGGATGACAAAAATCTTTTTGCATAATGCCGTTACAGATAATCGGTCCAAAGAGCCAAGAACACCCTTCCAATACCAATGAGAAAAGGAAAATTTTGGTTATCTGAGCCTACAAGTGGTTTGTCAAGTTATTTCACTAATTGAAAGGGAGTGCTATACATAGTTCCCCTTGTCGTAGCAAATGGGAATTACAAAGGAAACACTGATGTCAAGAAGAATGTACATCTCCTATTGATTTCAAAGCAGGCTCAGTGTTCTTTGAAACTATCCTTTTCTAAGAGTTTCAATAGTAGGCTACAGGATGGTATGGGACCACTTAACCACCTGGCCAAGTCCAACATGACTTCTCCGTTGTTGACACCAGGGACGTCGATGAACCTCAGGAAACGTTGAGGCGCTTTTTGGCACGTTCTAAACTGAGTCCATGCTGACGCAACCCATGCCATGACTCTTGCGAACCAGAGGTACATGAGCCAAGCTTAGCAATCAGATTGTGCAAGACATCCAACTCAACAAGTGGAACAGTCGTAGGTCGTCCATGAGCACACTAGTGAAGAAAAACAGCAAATGAAAAGGGAAAAACATCGACCGTACATGTACTATCTTGGATTGTGGAATTAGATCCTATAGTTTCTGATCTCATCATCAGCTTACCTGAAAACAGAGTGATGTCCTCTTCAACTCTTCAACAATGAGGGAACATTCAGAAGGCAGCAACGAGTCCCCAAACATTATTGCCCCTACAGCATGAAATCAATGGACAGACGGAGTTAGAAAAGAGGTTCAAATTCATAGGTACTCTTCTACCTTCTTTCGTCATTACTTCACCTATTAGATGTTCACGGTTTGAATGCAGGAAGGAGGTAGAAACACAGTTTAAATTATAGTAGAATATGAAATATTTTAAGTTGTTCTGATTTTACCCCTGCAGGCTTTGTTATTAAGGATCTGATGAACTGCCGGTGGTATTGTTGACGATCCATCTGTATCAGCTAGCTACAAAATGCAGAAAAAGCATGAGCTCAAAATAACCCAAACTGATGTAAAGATGAAAATCAAGCACACGCGGCATTAAAAACTAATGAAGAAATTGGGTATTGCCTGTTGAAGAAACTCCAAGAGATGCACATCAGTTAAATCAACACCTAAAATACATGGCACCTGAAAATTACATATAAGAGGAGAGAGAGAAAAAAAAATTGCTGATCGAAAAATATGTCAGTCTACAAATTGATTAGTAGAAATATCTGTAAGCAATAGAAACATTTTTGCAACTTAGTTGAAGCAAACAACATTACAAAGATTTTTTCAGTATTTTCCAGAGCTATCTAAAGCATTATGATAGCCAACATATGGGAAATCTCTAATAGAGACAATATACAAGGTAGACATATCCAATTATATTGGAAGTGATAACTGGAAATTATAACGAGCTTGGGAAGGGACGGATAGAAGAAGAAAATAAGTGTTTTGCACTATTTTGGCCAGTTGGTAGGTTCCAAAAGATCAAAAACAAGTTTAGCTAAACATAAAATATCAAAAAGTTAAGAGCTTTAAGAAAATAAGTGTTTTGCGCCATTTTGGCCAGTTGGTAGGCTGCAAAAGATCAAAAACAAGTTTAGCTGAACATAAAATATCGAAAAGTTAGAACTTTACCGCAAGAAGTGTGGCAACAGTTGGCTGCCTGTGTAGAACATTCAAATTACTGCATGCAAAAAGCATCATAAATAAGGCGACCAACATATAGCCTCAGCTGAAATTAGAAAAGTTGTCTTTATTTGAAACTAGAGAACCGACAGAGAAACAACTAGAGCCAACACAAAATTGATGCTTTTAGTTATTAAGACAGCCAATGGCAATTATTGTTTTAAGGTCAGTTTGTGCTCATTAATATTTAAGTATACTTGTCTCTGAGTATGAAACTTTTGCTGGACACGAATCAGCCATTACTTTGTAAAGGACCTCGAGTCCTGGGAAAGAATATTGAAGATCCAACCCCATCTCAGAATTTGTTCAGCATAATTTTGCAGTAACTGATAACCAATTTCAGGCAAAACCTGTATTCCATATCAAAAACACCAAAAATCAAACATGACGATGCAAACCAAAATAAGAGATAAACATGAACATACCAGTGTTTGCTCAGCATTTAGATACTTGATTGTCTTCATTTCTCCAGATAGCACCTAAAGTTTTCACTCGATATGTAAATCACTTTGAACAGGGCATTTTGACAAGCTACTAGGACCATATTACCTTAGAACGCAATTCTTCCAGTCTAATCCTTTCATCAGCAGCGTGCTATAGACAACCACAAGGTGCACAAGTCAGTACATTCTAAAGTGGGAGAAACAAGGTTAAATCATCGACGTGCAAGCAAGAAGGGGCGCAAACATGAAAATGACCAAGTATAATGTGTACATGTTCAATTCCAACAACAATCTACATTGAAAGCTTCTGCTTGGTAAGTTTTTACATAAGGAACCATTACTCGACTGATGGATCCTCACCAGGGATCAACATCTTTTGTCTTCAGCAGAAGTCAAAACTAAATGCTATCTATATATTTATGAAATTACTATAGTTTTTTTTGTTTAGGTCATTAAAAAAACATAGCCTTAAAAAACAAATTAGGCAGAAATATTATTGAAAGAGTCATTACAAGAAATGCATTAACCTGGTCAATAACAGCAAGGGTTCTGCCAGCAACAACCGCAATAAATTTCTTATCAACCTGATTGAGAACCTTGGCATCCTCAAGAGAGCTTTTGTCCATGGACTTAGGAACTAAGGAATCACCAGCAAGGTGCAAGATGCCAGAGAATATGTCAAGTATATTATCCTGATCTTTAACATTATGTGCTAAGCTTCCACCCTGTGTTGTAAGGAAAGTTCATAACTTGAAACCAAAATGAAAGAATCATTTCATGAAACAAGATGGTGCACTAGTAGTACATGATTAGACAACTACAAAGATACTCAACCGCAATGTTTAGAGAGTCATTCCTCCATTTTCTCCCAGAAGGCGAAGAATCCAGGATCTCCGATGTAAAAACTGGAAAAAATAAATAAATAAAAATAAAAAATATATTATACCTTTGGCAAATTGAAGTTTAATTAGTTATTGCAAAGACCTGATAATGTTCTTTATACAAGGAACATTAAGAATGTGTATTTGAGATGTGAAATAATTAAAACAATGTAGAGATGTCAAAATGTAACGTGGAAATACGTCGAGAAAATTTTATTAGTTTCATGAAAAATGTAAATTTCTCCCAGCATAAACAAACTCACATTTAACAGACTTCCTATTGCATGCGCTCGTGCGTTGGTCTTTCATTTGCAATTTGCAATCTTGAATGCCATGGGTTTGAGTTGTCCTCTTTAAACATCGTCTGGGAGAAAATTTTGATCAAATGTTAGTGAGTAACCAATGTTAAAAGGCTCAGCCGGATACCAAAGCCTTTAAATTCCATGAAGCAACACTTACCTTTTGAGGCGTAGGCCTCCACACAAAGCAATAAATAATTCAAAAAAATTTTAAGACACAAAATAAAATTGTAACCATAAACAATCTTGAAAATCCATAGTAAAGAAATTTTAACAAATTAAAGGTAACTTGTAAACAAACATAAAACAAGACAATTAAACAAGAAATAATAAATCGTTAGACCAAAAACAACATCAAATTCATTATCCACTACTAGAATTAGAAAAGGCCTAAATGGTGAGGAAAGAATATATGATTTAAATTTTTATATTAGTTTGCCCTTTGAGCCCCATTTTTTGAAAACTCATTTTTTTCTAAACTCATTTTCAATCACATATTCTCCCAATAAAATAATTTTATACATAAATCCAAAACGTTTCCCTACTTTTAAACCGCATATTCTCCCAAAAAACCCATTGTTACAAAATCTATTCTCCCGAAAAATGGGGCTCAAACAAACCCTTATTATAGTTTCCTAATTTGACTAGAATTAAGTTATTGTTTGATAGGATAGGTCTTCTAATTAAAATATGGTTGATTTATTTTGTTTCTTTCTCAGATTAGGTTTGTTTAGACTCCATAGAAAGGGCTTTTGCAATGTAATACTTACACCTTGAATATTGAATAAAAACTTATATTTCCTTCCTGTAAATTCTCTTCCTCTTCTTCTTTTTCTTCTCTCTTTCTCCTCCTTTCTCAATATTGTTCTTGTTTGTAGCATCCTACATCATTAAAAGCCTTTGATATCATTAACATCTCCCTTAGTCTCCTCATTAATATCAGTTTCTTACCATTGTTTTTCCTCCAAGTGCTCCAATTGCAATGGTGCCTTTTTGTCACCCTTCCCCATCATTCCCCCATTCCCCTTTCCTAATAAAAAAGGAGAGAAAATACAACAGAAAGAAAATTTTAAATATGAAAAGAGTGGTTCCACATGTTGTACGTCTCTGGTCTTTGGCTAACTGCTAATAAAAAGTTGTAAATTCATTTAGGAGAGGGATTTATAGAACTATAATTGTACGAGGCAATGACACGCTTCACTTGCTCTCTTTTCTCTTCTCCAATCCTTTTGCCTAGTTTTTGAGGTTGGGTTCTGCCAGAAAGGGTATGACAAAGAGATTCCATACCACAGTAACCCGGAAGCTTATGCCTGAGGCATGCATCTGGGTAAGTTTTGATAAATAATGAAGGCCTCACATTAGGCTCACATCAAGGCACATGTCTCAGGAACTTTTTTAAATCAAAGCCAGTAACAAGTTTGATTGGAAGGGTTTAAATAGTTATAAAAGAATTTATACCTTCTAACAAAAGAAATATCCACCTCTGATCTTGGAAATGAAGATGGATCATATTGATCACAAGAAATTAGAGAATCTCTTAAGTTGCTGGTTTCTGCACAATGTGGTGCATAACCCAGGTTGCTAGATTCTGCACGTCACAAAAAAAAAAAAAAAAAATATATATATATATACACACACACACACACACACAAACAAGATTATTCTTCCCTATTACATTTTTAACACACACACACACACACATACAAGCTTATTCTTCCCTATTACATTTTTTATGCTATATTTATGAGTGTAGAGAAATTTAGATCAACAAAACCACCTGGAAGAAAAGAAGAGCTGCCCAAGGTCTGTGAACTGATTTTCCCTGACACCAATGTGGAAGGATCGCTCAAAGCCAAAAATCTCTGCTTGCCTCTGTAAAATGGTGGAGCTGACTTGCTTCTTCTTGAGCTTTTCTTAATGTGAATAGCAGACATTGTCTCTTGGTTCCTACTACAAGGTTTTACATATTTATGATTGGTTGGCAGAGTGTAATGAGATGAGGGTACAGATAAGTTTGTGGGACATTTTTCACTGCGAGAGGGTAAACATGACCAATCTGTTTCCCTGAATCTTTTCAGAGGACTTGGTGAATAAGAATCCTCAAGATTAAACCCATAAAATTCATCAATCTCTCTCCTTTGATCAGCAAAACCCTTGAGATCAGGGGAAGAGTTCATAAAGGAGTACTTTTCTAGATGCGTGTTCTCTTTTGTAATGCAGTCTTCTCCTTCTGTATGTGTAGAGTAGTCATATGTAGCATCTCCACCAAATTTGAAGTGATTTTCACAAATACTTGTGTCAGTAAAATCATCATCCTTAAACTTGGTCCCAAGTTTTGGCTCTGATGTCACAGGGAAACGTCCAGGACTTAAAGACTGCTGACTGGGACCATATTTCCAACCTCGTTTAAACATGTTAGGCAGATTGTGGCTCTTTTCATCGAAACTCTTTGTCGCACTGAACGATGACTCTATCAAGTTTCCTGACAAACATTCTGAACCTTTAAGTGTTCTACAAGAAGTCCTGGGAAAGGACTGAAATACTGGTGACCCATCATGCTGTAGTGTCTTTCCAAGAGACTTCTGGTTGATTTCATTCACTACTCTATCATCACCTTCAATGCACTTTTGTTTGATGTTGAAGTCGTCGCTTCCAAACTCAAATTCCTCATCACTTGCAAGTGATGGTCTGTCATTTAGAAGGCTTCTCTGAGAGAAACAACTTCTTAGAAACGATCTTCTAGGATCCTGGCTAACATCTGCATCATCACTGGATTCAAGACAATCATCAAACAGGACACCTCCTTTCGAGACTTTATTCATGTTAGCATCAATTTTTGGGAACACATCCTCCAATCCTGAACATAAAATATCATTCAGTTGCTTATCGATATCTCTCACAAAGTCATGATGCTCCACAGAGAAAGCATTGCAAGGAGATGAATGAGTGCTACTGTCTTTTCTTACAGCCACTCCACAGTCTGCAAGAGTTCCATCACGTGACTGACTCAAGTAGTCAGCATGACAAACAAAATCTGACTCTCTTTTATTCCTTTTACCCTCAGAAACATTTATACATGGGTTTCCTTGAGAAGATACGCATTCTTTCCAAGCAGACATATTATCAGAGTTTTCAGATAGGTTCTTTAGCTGTGCTGAGGAAAATCCTGCAGAAGTTCTAATGTCGTGGGTCTTGAATGTCCTCCTTCTACTTTGACAAGTCCCTGCAATATTTTTTTCTAAATTAAAAGGAAAACATAAAAATCAGCAACCAAAAATGGAATGAAAAATAATCTTTATTAAACACGTTTTTAATCCCTTGTCTAAAGGACAGCATTTGCAATATCATAGTGCCAGTACAAACCATATTCAAATAACCACAATCATAACAAAAAAAAAATACCCATCTTATAATAAGTTTCAGATTTTCCTCTAACGTAGCTTTAGGAAAAGAAAGGTTGAGATAGATGAGGATCTCTTTAAAGCTATATAGCACAAGAGTCTTTGCTGTCATAATACAAATGCCAAAGTTCCAAGTTCTAATAATATAGAATTGCCATTTATCTACCACAAGTTCTTTCTGACAAATCTCCGGCGTTAATGATGTTTATCTCATTTGAAAACACAAAATTTTACAGAAATTCAAATAATAAAAAGCCAACTAAATTGTCCATTACCATCAGAGAAATTTTTGCTCCAAAGACATGTGATGGCATTCTCTATGAAAGTAAGTACAGGAGCCCAATCCTGATTAGGCAAAAAGCATAAAAAATAATTAACATTTGAATGCCTCTTTATACTACATACTTCCTCTGAATAAGAAATAGTATGGACATATCCTATGCTAAAAATAAAGTAGATAAATAAGACTACATGTCAGATAATTGACTACTAACGGTTTAACAGAAAGGAAATATGTAGATAGAGGTAAATATCAGAACAAGAGTTGTATAGCCTACCCTCATATAGTTAGAATGAGGTGCACTTAAATTGAGAATTAATGAAAAAAATCTTGAGCAGTGCTGTGTGCTTATATCGGTTAAACGACAAGAAAAAACGATTTAAGTAACATAATTATTCACAAAATAATTGGTACCCACGATATCATAATTCTCGCTTTTTTTCCTCATATCATATGTTGGCAGAAAAACTATGAACCACTTCTGATTCTATTATTGTTTCTTTTCAAAATAATGAACCACTTGTGATGCAAGTTCTAACGTGACGCAGTTTCTCTAGAAGACAGAACATTGAACAAGAGCATAAATGCAATGAAAAATTCTACCACCTATATTACATAGAGGACTAGTAACCAGATCAGCACCTTAAACTCCACTGAGGTCTTTGACTGTTCGAAAGTTATTATATCATAATAAGATCTTGGGCAACTTAAGTTCAGAATGAACAGTGGACATATTTGACACCTATTTCGTTTCCCCTTCTGAGAGCCAGTGCTAGGCTTCCAAGAAGTCAAAGAGCCAAATCTAGCAGCCAGCTGATTCAGCAGTTTATGTATTGGTCCCTTGCAAATGAATCTTGAGTTGATGTCTATGTTTATGATTGAGAAAAACAAATGCTAATATATTCTGAATGAAGATAATATTGATTTTGTGCAAATCCATAATATGAGATTTTATATACGAGTTCAATACACTATTTAATTAAAAATAATTCATAATCATCAAGCTCAATCCTCCAAATACTAGTTCATTAAAAATCAACAGCTTTGGAAACATCAGAACAGACTTGGATACACACATATTGGATTGCCTGCATGCATGAACAACCATCCATCAGAGAAAGATATGTTAAATTGATACCCGATCAAAAAAAAGATATGTTAAATTGATGATACATCATAGTTGTTACAAGCCAACTAGGTGTATCACCATACCTTTGGATAGAAAATGTCAGAAGGACCAGAAATGCATCCAGAAAGCTTCAATACACCGTCAGATACACTCAAATCACTCAAGGAACTTGATACCTCAATCCGGAAATTATTAGTAAGTATTGGTAAAGGAGAAGGGGAAGATTCCATGCAGAGCAGCTCGTCCTCACTGCATTTCAATGAATAAAATGTAAACTTGTAAAGTAAAAATACTTATATCTAGCAGGTGCAGAAGGATAATACCTATCAATGTCATTAACCTTGAAGGAAACATCCAAGTGAACAAGGGCAATTCTTAGCACACACTTCTTAATTGAATCTAACACCTTCTTGGGCCTAACATTTCAGAAATATACATCACAACCAAATCAATTCAGTAAAAATAACTCTGTACCACAGAAAATAGTTATATGATCATGTTTCAGATGTTGCTCAAAACCAAATAATATAACCCAAGTCAAAAAAAACCTGGATTGAATGTGCTTTCTTCGAACTGGTTGATTGTAAAATATATCACGAACAATGACTGCAAATGACAAACACCAAGAAATTTTTAAATACGTAATTGGAAACAACTCTAACGCAACTAAATATAGCATAACTACTTCAACCAGGCTCAAACACAAAGAACAACAAAGGATATCAGATTCATCCCCACCCCCCACCCCCCCCTTTTATAGAAGGATTGAAGAAGCTAATTGCCAGCTAAGTATTAAAAATTATGAAAATGCAGCCCTATTAGAATCAGTTGAGGCTTATATGTTTTACTTAGTGTTTAGTTGGATTAAATCACTGCAAGATGTTTTTATCTTCTCCAATAATTAAGAAACTGAAGCTATAGTCTCACCATAGGCAAAGTTAAAAAGCAAAAAGAAAACGAAATAGAACAAAGTAGCTCTACTCTCTCATAGATGAAGTAGTACTTTTTGAATAAGTAGCTTTAATATTTTTTCTGTCAGATTCTGATTTAGAGGCATCTTTGTAAGACGAAAACATAAGTTTCTAATTATCTCATTTTTTCCCATTTCAAATACCTCTTTCTCTAATTTGATGCACACATTGATACACTTCCTCTGCTTAACTAATTTTCCAATTTTCTTTCAATCTCCTACATCAACAGCCTTTTTGTCGGTCTAAAATAGCATCTCTACATGGCATGACAATCACTTACTGTTGCATGAAGCATATAAAGCAATAGAATCTTAAGTCGCACCATTTACTACTCAAACAAAGTTTTGAAGTTAGTAAATAAGCACGAAGAACATAAAACTATAATATAGTCACTTTTTTGGTTAAAAGTAGTAAGGACTGCTATTGTTCATACTTTTCTTGGAGAAAATAAACTAAAATCTTTATGGACTGTTTACGGCATGCTGAAAATGTTTTCCATAAATATCAACAAGTATAATGTTTATTGCAAAATCCAAAGCAATTTTCTGGTTCTGATTTCTTCATTATCTAATAAAGTATGAAAATTGGATTCTAGGATCTAGAAGCTAGTTCTATTAGTACAAGTGCAGCAGAAGTCTCATTTCAGCAATGAATTTTTGGTAAACTCCACTCAATAATGTAATTTCTACTTATCCTGGGTTTCTAACTTTTCATGCACTCACAGAATTAATCAAGTACAGATAAACATAGGAGAACCTCAGTATAATGCACACCCTAATCAGGAGAATCAGACACATTGTGCCTCCATTAACTGTAAATGATTAATATTTAACTTGTTCATACTGAAGGCATATTAACAAGCTTACAATCCGAATTCAAGTTGGACTGAAGTCTTCCAGCAATTGTTTGTGGAGAGCATGTCATGATTTTCTAATTCATATATTAATGATCATATTGTTCACTTCTTTATCTTCAATGTCCTCATCATATTTATCTTTTTTTGTTTCCACGTCATTTAAATTTTCATAGTTTTGCATCACTCCATCTCATGTAAGTCTATTTCAGCGCTCCTTGAGCACGTGCAAACCACTTCAGTCATTTTTTTTAAGGTACAACTGTAACGACATCGTGAATTTGTTGATTATGCCATTCTCTTTTCATAATTTATCATTGATTAGGTCGCATTTCAACTTCAGTCACGTGTGTGATGTCATTTTGCAGTTCCCTAACATTCTACACCACACAATAGACTTCTTTCTGCTAATTTCTTTCAAAAGAATGTATTTTTGTGGGAGCCAGGTAAGTAATAAGCAGTTTTCCAGGGGATTTCAGTGACAATGAATCGAAAGTCTGGCTGAACCCTTTGCACAATTTCTCATACTCTTGCTAATTATGTTGCTTGTGACATACTTCAATAGATTCTCCACTTAATCATACTTCATTTGGTCCAAGGAGGAACTTCATAAGGAATCACACCAAGTGACATAGTATCTGGAAGATTGCGCAGCAGATATCCGAAAGTAATAGAATATAATTTTGAACTGCAATAGATCTCAACAAATATACAGGAAAGCATGCAATGAGCTCCAGAATAAGCTAGCTTCATCCACTCGAACTTGTGCACTTTGGCTGAAGTTTTTCGTTCTTTTGATACAGTTTTAGCATTCCATGTTTGACATGTTTAGTTTCTCAAATCAGAGCAAGATCCCATAAAGATTTCAGCAGTTGCCTAGTTTCATGAATTTAAGGTTATTCTAAAAATTTTGGAATTAATAGTAGAAAGAATTCCTTCATAATACAGGTTTGCATCAAAGTTCTACCCTCAATCTCTATCTTTTTATTATGGCCGTGGATGTACTCACGAGGTATATTCAAGACATAATCTCTTTGTATGTGTCATTTCAACAACATAGTTTCAGTAGAGGAGACTATGAGCAGGATATATCACAGGTTAAGACTTTTGATGAAAACTTCTGATATTAACAGTTCAAATAAAATTGAGTTATACTAGAAATAACAGAATCGTGATAGAGGATTATTTTTTCGAGTTGTTTTAAATATGTAGGCTCTTAAGATTAGAACGCCGTGGACGAAATGGAAAAGTGCTATTCAAATGTGATAAAAAGACGCCTATGAAGTTAAAAGACAAGTTATACATCTTCGTGCATTCCAATTGTGATGTAAAATCGAGATTTAGATCTCCAATGTGGTCGAAAACCTCTCTAATGGAGAGATGCAAAAGAGATGCAATTCGCATTTCCCAACAGAAAATGAATTTACATTTTTTTGCATCCACAAGAGGGAAAAAGTGGATTTAGATCTTCCTATTTGAGCAAAATTTGAATTTAGATCTACCGAAATTTAAATGAGGATGCAATAAAAAATTTTGGAGATACCAATTTACACTCAATTTTACACCACCATTGGAGATGCTCCAAGTGTTCGGCATCTAAAAGTCTTCTTTATTAAACCAATTGTGCTTTATGGAGCTAAGTGTTCACCCTCTAAAAGACAAAATATTCACGAGATGAATGCAAGGAAAATAAAGCTGTTAAGATGGATTTCTGACAGTAAAATGGATAAAGTAATAAATGACGGTGCACGCCAACTAGCTGAGATGGCATCAATTCAAGATAAATTAATCAATGATTTGTATAGTTGAGGTATATTTCACGTAGAACTTTAAAGGTACGCAACTTTTTATTCACAATAGCTATACAATTTCAGTGAAATAGTTAAGAGGAAAAGGTAAACCAAATTAACATAGAATAATGTGATTGCAAAAAAGAAAAAATGATTTCGTTCAACCTCTTAGCACATGGCGTTAGATCGAACAAAATGGTGAAAATTCAGTTATTCAACCCCAAGTTCAACGGGGAAATATAGCTTAACTTCTTGTTGTTGCCTCTCTTGGAATTGATTATATACAAATAATATCTTCAAGAAATTACATCAACCGTGTATTTTAATTATTCTATAGCCCCTGTTTTGCCCTCATTTTTTAAACTCATTTACCCTTAAAACTCATTTCCAACCACACACACAATTTTTATCAATTTTTCCACCACACATTTCACTTACTTTTATCAAAATCTACTAAAAATCTAATATCCAAACCAAACATGGGCACAATACCTATCCATTGGATATCATATTAATGTCTTTTACTCTAGTTTGTAAAAATCTCGAAACACATTTCTAACAATTTAGTAGTTTGAAATGCACCTCCATAATACAGTGAGATCAAAAATAGATTAGGCCACTTCTAGTAGAAGGCCTAGCTCTACAAACCATTAGTGGGAATTAGGAAGATCGCACGAGCACTCATATCACCACCTTCAAATCATATGTGAAAGCTATATACTAGAAGAATAAGTGCTACAAAGGGTTGGCCTAATTGTTGAGGTTTTGGATCCACTTGCAAGTGGTTGAGATGTGAGTCTCATGACGATAGGTTTGAGTAACAGAAGGGTTAAGCAAGAAACTCAATAACATCGGAACCAAAAGAAATAGCATATAAGTAAAACAACATAGCTTAAGTTATCCTGATTTTATTTCGTTAGTCTTTTCCGCTTATTACTTTATCTCTTAACTTGAAACCAATTTGGTAAAATTATAACTACTTGTATATATAGCACGACACTGAAAGTCAAAAAACCATTGACATGTAGATCAAAGTGGAAACAACTGGTGATCATACATCACCATTAATGAAGATTAATCACAAGAAAATTACCTGTAGTGCCCACATCCTGTCTCTCATCATTGATTCCAAGATGCAAACACTTGCATCCCTAGACAAGAATGACAAGTAGATGAACTGCTGTGGAATTCGCACAAAGAACTCACCATATGTGTAAAAATCTATGACAAAATCACCATACCTTCATAACTTTGCGATAACCATTTGGCCTCCCACGTGCTTTTGTCACAATTTCTAACAAAGAAACATCAGAAATGGAGCCCAGTGCTTCTCCTTGGAAACCAAAGCTTCCAGTACCATCCATAACAGTGAAGAAGTCAATCTTTGAAGTAGCTATTCACAATGAAAACGCAAATAGTCAAACATAATAGTGAGAAGGCAAATAATAAATCAAAATTCAGCATCATCTAATAATATTAGAAGTTCTTATGCTTGGTGGCAGAGAAAACACTCTCTCTTACACTGACCTTTTCAATGTAGATGTGAACGCATGAATTAGCATTAAAAGTTAAATTCTATTTATCTTTAGAAATTACCATTTCGTTCTCCCAGCAGCACCAATCCATCCCTCGTAATACCAGATCCTACAGTAATATAGATTACATTATGAGATAAGATGAGAAAGAGTAAGCTTTCCACCCAAATTGGAGAAGATGAAAAAACGTGGAAGTTCAATTGCAGTACGTATCAGGGAAGTGGAGGTGAACCAATGTATCATAAAAATATCATTTCTACAACTTATTAAACTTTCCCTTCCTTTCTCCTGTATTTATCCAAATACAGTTTTGTACATTATTCCACTTTTCCCTCAATTAGTCTCAATCATGGAGTCTAAGGCAAGAATGGAACTAACCATTGTCCACCACTTTAATGTAGCAGCTGCCAACCCCAACAGCGATAGACACCTGATGAAACAAGCATGACATCACATGGTTGGACATTTTCATGATAATTTGCTACAAAATCATAACTATAAATACGAAATGAAAATGGAATCCAGATAACGAACACATATAAAAATGTAAGAACATCGCAAGTACATACATGTGTGCATGCATACAAACACGTACGTGAGAGTTGGAGAAAGAGTACGATGGTGACAACTAATATACAAATTATAGTGTCCCTACGGTTTATGTTTTTTCTTTTCTTTTCTTTCGACAGACAAATAATCTATGAGTATATAAGAAATTTTTGTCTCTTATTGATTCCTGTCTTAGAGTACAGTAACTTAGTTTCAGCCTACTACTTAGTTTTTCCCCATTCAATCCATCAATACAATGCCCACCTGCAAAGATGAATATTGTCGCATAAAAATCACTTAAGATCCCTACAAATAAGAAATATAAATTAAAAAGTGAAAATCAAAAGGGGGGACGTGGAGGTCTCTCCTGAAGAACAACTCCACCAAAACCAGCGTGTTTCTCTCTAGATTAACAGTTTTTGTGGTCTTGCCATATCAGAATAAAATACCGGTAATAGTGTGACGAAAATAGTAATTCCTTTAATAGAATTATCACAATCAATAATACAAGTCTGTGACAACTACAATATATGCTAACTGGAAACTATAAATCAAAAATCTATAGTATGAAGAAATTACCTTGGTAGCACCCGCGTCAAGACTGTTAAAAACAAGCTCTTCCACAATCCGTGTCAAATCACATATCACGATCCCCGAACGCACTGAGCTGTGAACAGCCTCTGGCAACCGCTCAATACGCCTCATCTAACAATACCAAATGTCGAGAAACATAAACCAGAAGAAAAATAATAATTCTCACTTTCGAGAAACCCATAAAATGTATCTTACCATAAAGCAGTATAATTACTTCTGCCTCACATCACCTGCACGGTTGATTTTCCGACCAATTAACAGATTCCTGAAACCCATTAACAAATTCTTCAATGCAAAATATCATACGAGATTAATAATCTTAAAGGAGTGTGTAAAAAAGGGGACAGAATTTGAATCGCTTTACCAGAATCTACTGGAAGTTGGAACTTAGGGGAAAAGGGAACAAATTATTCTTCGAAGTTAGCTATTGAAACCTTGAAAGACCAAAAAAAGGCGGTCGATAACTTGCTTGCTTGAAATGCAGCGAGTCGATCATCTCCAAAAGGCTTGTTTATATACTTTTATTTTATTTTATTTTTAAAGCCAACTTTAATTTCATTAAATGTCAAGTGAACTTTGAGATATTTTATTTGAAGAAAATTGTAGTTACAGTACCAAACATTTTATTCAGTTGTAGATTTAGGCTTAAATTTTTCATTTGTGTCATCGTAAGTGCCAAACCTTTCAAAAATCCGTACTTGAAGTTCAAATGAATTGAAACCATTAGTTTGACCGTTAGTTGACTAGAGAATTAGAGTTTGACTTATTTTGACCAAATTTTAAATAGGTAACATAGTATATTTACATTTTTTTCGCTAAAAAAAAAAAATTACATTAACTATGAAATCAAAAAACAAAAAATGGGAAAATAAAAACCAAAATCCCCCACCCCCTCCCTTACCCAAAAATTACTGCCACCCACTTGACAACGCCTCCACCATCACCAACGCCTCCTTCACGACTTTTACACCACAGTCCCCTGTAAGACGGTACCACCGGAATTTCATTACCCACACCAACAACTTAATCATTTTCACAGCCTCACTCAGATTTATATACCAAAATCAAACACAAAACATCTTAGCTAGAACTATACGTTGTATTTTTCATCTTCGCCGCCTACAACTTATTGCCTCTCCACCGTTAGAACCACAAACCCTCCCATATCCCAGTTCTCCATCTCGTCGATGGCATTCCATTCACCACTAACAACACCACCACCACCATTGTCACAGCAAGAACACATTGACACCAATTGCTGAACCACCACCTCCAGTTGAACCCAAAAACACCACCACCTACTGAACCACCACAATAAGAACCCATAACTAATTCACAAGAAATCAACCAAAGAAGTCTCGTAAAGATATTAACATAAATCAACTAATTTATACACCTGCTTCATTTGTCTTGCTGGTCACAAACACAATACAATACACCACTATTTTATTGGTTGCTCAATGTGGCATGGCGTTACTGTTGATGATTTAAGTATCTATTGAAAAATTCAGATCTAGGATGGGATCGATTATGTTGTTGAGATATGAATTGAAAAATTCTAAATTTGGGATAGGTTCGATTATGAGGTTGAGAAGAATATGAGGTCTCAATTGGCACGATCGATGGTGGCTGGTGTGGCAGTGGCGTCGACATTAGGTGGATGACTATTATGAGGTAAAGGGATTCGAGAAAGAAGGGAATGGTGGTGGTATTTGTTTTTATTTTTTTTAATTAATAATTAATATATCATATTGTGTTTTATGTAAGAAAAAAAATGTGAAATAAACATTTTGTCCTTTTAAAGCTAGTCAAAATTATGATCAATGTCAATTTTCTAGTCAATTAACGGTCAAACCAACGGTTTCCATCCATTTAGGCTCCAAGTGCGGATTTTTGAAAGGTTGGTACCCACGATGATACAAATGAAAGGTTTGGACAAAATTTGCAACTAAATGAAAGATTTGGTACTGTGATTGCAATTTTCCTTTTTATTTACCTTGTCAAACTCTAAAGTTCGTTTCAATTATATTATCGTACTATTCAGTATTTTAATTTTTTAAAATTCATTTTAGTTATTCCACGAGGCTACTCAAACGTTCATTTGTTAACAAAAAATCATATGTAACGTTAATGATATATTAATTTAGAGATTTAACAAGCCACGTTACGTACCATGGGAGTGGATTATGAAATTTTTAACGTAATTCGATTGACATGAAACTTGAATCTTGGTGACCATCGTAGTTTTTTTTTACTATTTTTGCACCTTTTTTTTTGTAGCACTTGAGCACGTTTGTAATTCAGATAAATTAGATGCTTAAAGTTTATCAAAATTATCTTCCCAATGCATTTGGTTTCATTGAAAATAAACTAGAAACCCTACTGTTGGACACAATGACTCGGCATGGAAGCAAAACCTTATGAATTTTGTTTTATGTAGATTTTCTCCCCCTTTTGGATGAAATTTTACATGTACTAATATGTCATTTTCCCTCCTTCTCTTAAAAGAGTGAATGTGAGATTCACTGTTCATTTTTGTCACATTAGTTGTCACATTAATCCTGTTTGGAAC
>CAIGRP010033142.1:0-15793 GCA_903798385.1 Fraxinus cuspidata
ATTATTTATTTCACATATTATATTTATTGTATAAATATCTAACACAAGATACTATTTATTTTAGTGAGTTTTTGTGTTTTAGAGACAAGCCTTGAGCTTAGACGAAGCATTGAGCAAAATAAGAATGAAAAGAGAATTGAGACCATCCATTAGATCCTGCATGAAAATGTGAATGAAAACCTAAACAACTACGGGTATTGAATGTTAAAAAAAATATTCCAACGACTCAATAAGCTGCAATTCACTACATTTGATTGTAGAATTTAATCACCAATTCAATAATCAATTAATAAAGTTAATAGTTACATGGAAATTATAAGAACATTTCCTTTCTAGACATTGCAAAATCAACAAAGTTCAGGAATTTAAGAATATCATGACTTCACAGATTAAAAACACGACAGATAGTAATGAATCCAATAAAGCACTCACCTAACAAATCATGAGTTTGGAACTACAAACCCACCGACTAAGAAACCCAAGATCTAATTAACCGAAATTAGGGTTTGTAGAGCGAAATATTGACCCAAAGGACAAAAATAAGACTTAGGTTTCCTTATATATATATATTTATTTATTTATTTATTTTTTCCCTTCTTCCTTCTTGAGAGTTGGAACACTCCAACCTATTTCTTGAACAAGAAAGGAGTTCTCTCACTTTCCCTTTTGGCTTCTCTCCCTAGATTATTGTTTGTAAATGGCACTAAAGAATTTTGGAAGTTTTCAAAAAGGAATATTATGGTCTCTTAAAGACACTCTAATCGATGCATATGCATTTTGCACCATGCACCACAGCGGCATCGTCACAGAGAAAAGGAATACGGAGATAATTTAGGGGTTGTTCTCTTTGTGTTTCTGTTTTGTATTTTGAGGTTTGAATTTATTTTGAGTTTTGTACAACTTTATATTTGATTTCACAAGGCCACCCAATTTTATATAACATTTTACAATGGCCAAAAAACTTAGGGATTGTTCTCTTTGTGTTTCAGTTTTGTGTTTTGAGTTTTGAATTCATTTTGAGTTTTGTGTTTTAAGTGTCCATTTTGAGATTGTTTCTTTTTGACATTTTGAAAAATTATTTTGAAAACACCAAAGCCACGTTTTGAAAATTTTGACTTGAACTGAAAACACTCAAAATGACAAATTTGTCGTTTTGTGTTTTCTTTATAAATTTTTAACTTGTTTTAAAAAACGCGTTTTCGAAAATGAAAAAGAGAACGTGTTTTGCTGTTTTGGAAAATCGAAAACAGAAAACGACTTAAAATGGTAAAGAGAATAGGCCCTTAGTGATTGTAATGCCTACAAAAAAATTGTTTTTGGTTTAAAAAATATATTTAAATGTGTGATTAAAAAAAAGTAATTTTACTTGGGGCCATTTAAGTAAACACAAATATTACTTAAAATTATGGTGTAATTGGTAAAATATGTGATAATAATATAATTATCCATATAAAAATAATGGATGAAAATAACGTCTCCTTAAGTTTTTAAATTTTTTTAAAAAGTTGTCAAAATGACATCATATCGGTTGAACGTGACATATACAATGTCTTTTCGAAGGAAAAGATTTTAATTTTGTTTTTTTATTAAAATAGAGTCATTTTGGTAGAATCGAAAAGGAGGACGTAACAAAGTTGTATGATTAGGTAAATCCAAAGACATCGTTTCAGATTTAAACACAGAAAAAAAAAATTCAACCTTGGAAGGGTAGGTTTTTGTTTTCCTCATAATAAGATATATATATATATTTTTTTTACGAGACATTTTTTATGACAATTAGGCACATCCTAAGTGTAATTAAAATGAAGTGTATGAAATAAAAATTGTCTCGGAAATGTAATTATCTTTTATATATTTTTAAAGATACAAGTTTAAATGAAAGGATTATTTTGCTTGTCCAGGCCACATGGTCCCCACCTACAACGGTGCCCATGTTTGTACAAGGTCCACGTGGTTCCGGACAACTAGCACGATCCTAAATGAAATAAAATAACGGTTGTGCTATATATATAATAATTTACATAATGATTTATCAACGATGATGTGATGAGATTTAATTGAATTAAAATCTCATTAATCAAATCACTTATCAATTTACATTTTGACATCATTCCATTATGTAAATAGTTATATATAAGAAGTATTTTTAATAAAATAAAATAGATTTTCCTGCTTGTACAGATAAACAGTCAGAAGAAGTGATTGAAATGATGTGGAGAAAAAAAATTTAACTGTATTCTAAATGACACATTGTAACATGACATTATATAAGATATTATGTAATTCTTGATCAACATGCAGCATTGTTCAAATAAAATAACATAAATATGAATAATATAATAATAAAATTAACAAATGAGTCTATTCTTCACCCTTTTTGTCCAACTTGGTTCTCAATAGAAATTCCTACAGTTATAAAAAAAAAAAAAAAACAGTACAGTACAGTACGTTCAGTTCCGTTTCTGTCCACCCAAAATTAGGCAAAGCGCGAACGGCGAAACCCTACCCGGGGTCAGGCAAGCCTCCGTCGTTTCTAGACAATATACTTACCTTAAATTGCAACCGTCGTCGCCATCGCCACAACGAGCAATCAAACCAATCTTGAAGCTAAAAGAAGAATCGGAATCCTAATAGGAGGCTAAGAGAGTCGATGTCGACGTCGGGGCAGCAGCACTTCCGGTCCACGCAAACGCCGTCCAAGGTTCTCCACCTGCGGAATCTCCCGTGGGAGTGCGCCGAAGAAGAGCTGGTCGAGTTCTGCAAACCCTTCGGCAAGATCGTCAATACCAAGTGCAATGTCGGCGCCAATCGCAACCAAGCCTTCGTTGAATTCGTATGTCTTTTTATCAATTGTCTTGTACAATAATCTGAATGTTACGGGTGAATCAATTAGAAATGAAAACTTGTAGGAGAGAAGGGGCTTTTTAGTGTTGTAACAATTTGAATTTCACTGTGTAGAAAATGAGGGGAGAGAGAGAGATTTATTTTTTCATGGACTATTAGTAGTATTTCTGGTGGGGATATAAATTTTACATTGTCCTTATTTCAATATGCGAATGCATACAACATATAGACCTGGTTATGCAGCCATTCTATATATTCTCATCATATGCTGTTAATGGTCAAATAAAATTGGTGATTCAGTTCATCCGAAAAGATGGAAAGAAATCTGACAATTCTGACCAAATTGCGTAAAAGAGAAGACAATGATTTTGGTACATATTCATAAAATGCATTTGCATTTTTACTGCTTGCAGTTTATATGGTTTTGAATTATCTAGCGGCTTCATGTTGATGGGTGTGGCCTTTATCTTTTTGGTTTTCCTTTTCAGGTGGATCTTAATCAGGCAATTAACATGGTTGCATATTGTGCTTCGGCTTCAGAACCAGCACAGGTTCGTGGCAAAACAGTCTATATCCAGTACTCGAACAGGCATGAAATTGTCAACCACAAGAGTCCTGGAGATGTTCCATGCAATGTCTTGCTCGTTACAATTGAGGGAGTTGAAGCTGGTGATGTCAGCATTGATGTCATTCACTTGGTATGTCACTATAGCTGTGTATTATTAACAGTTTCTTGATAAATTTTCTTCTTGTGTATCTGTTCAAAGTTTAGAGATGTTGAGTATGGTTGAAATATTTGTCATGGACAAGTAATGTTATGGTTGTATCTCAGGTGGAGGTATCCTTTTACTGTGCTGTAATGTAAAATACTAAAATGTATCTCGTAGTTTTGATACCCATATTTATCAATGCAAACCTTTTGTTTCTCGTCCCTTAATCTTTTATGTTTTCCATGCTACCAATAGTTTCCTTATGGCCTGTAGTGCACTTAATTGATATGCAGTGTGATGCAGTTTGGCACAAATCATTAAGAAACTTTGGTATTATGCTTTTGGGTCTTAGACATTTATCTGTTACCTATTATGCAACGACATCGACATGTGTATCCGACACATGTCGGATACGTCGACACGTAATTTTTTTAAAAAAAGTATTGACACAACACGTTGTTGACTGATTGATTAAATTCTTAAAAATTCTTCATTTATATGGTATAAATTTAGTTTTAAACTTGTTAATAACTTTTTGTTGTTGAAATCTTTTAAATATAAATACAAAGTTGTCATTTACTAATAATTTTGAGTTAAAATATCTAATATTTCTAATAAAAAAAGAAAAATGATCATGGTATCGGACACGGTAGAGTGCATGTATCCGACATGAACACGCTACCCCTAGTTGAATTTTTTTGTGCAACGAAGTTCGTTACAATTGGCAAATTTGGTCGCCGTCTATGCTTGTTAAAAGTTCAGTTATCATATGCAATTCTAGTTTCCCCATAGAAATGACAACTTCTCTGAATTATGTCAACTTTGAACTAAATTGATTGAATCACAGTTAGTCATTGTTTAGAATCTTTTGTCGGGGACGGTCTGGATTTGTTGTCACGTGCATCATACTGCTTTATAAGATCTATTTTCTCACTTCCATTCTTCTGCACTTGTATACTGGGATTTTCTCTTGCTCGTGCTTTTTTTGTTTGATTTCTGTTATATGCTTAAGTTTTCTGATATATACATTTCAGGTGTTCTCTGCTTTTGGTTTTGTGCACAAGATTGCTACTTTTGAAAAGGCTGCTGGTTTTCAGGTAGAGTCTTGATAAAACATTTAAGATATTTCTGCCATTGAATTTTCTTCTATGTATGTTATGTTGACATCTTGTAGTGATGTTGACAGGCATTAATTCAATATAGTGATGTTCAGACTGCAGCTACAGCAAGGGAGTCATTGGATGGCAGAAGCATACCCAGGCATGAATCTTTTAGCCTTTTTTTTTCATAGGTTGATTGATTTAGATATCTTCTTTTTGACTGCCTCCTCCTTGCAAACCACTCACTATATTCCACACTTTTGGTTGACTGGGATTCTCATTTGGGTGTATTATGTGGTTCAACCATGTCAAATGTCAGATACCTTCTTCCTGGACATTTCAATGAATGTCATTTGCGTATCTCGTACTCTGCACACATGGATTTGAATATTAAGTTTCAATCTCATAGAAGTAGGTATGTATAATCTACCTCCCTACTCCTTGATGTTTTTAACTGTTACGTCCCTCTACTTTCTGTTTGTATCACTTTATTATTATATTCTGTTTTTCTCTTATTTCTTCAAAATTTTGATAAATGGGGTCTTGCTAATTGATGTGTGCTTTTTGTCATCTAGGGTTTAGTGAAGCTCGGCAACTATAATACAGATGTGTTTTTTCATGGCCTAGTAGTAATTTCTTCATCTTATAATATTAGTATTTCATGTTTGCTAGATTCACCTTTATTAGATTCTAATAGCGTTGGAATTTTTGATGTTTATTCGAGTGCACAAATTCTAATGACAATTTTAATTTCTTACTTTGTAGAATGCAGTTCATTTTACATTTCAATGTCCCATTTCTAAAACAACCTGTAGGTTGTTACCTGTCAATCTCGAATGAGGCTTATATTCCTTTGTTCTTATCCATACACTTGAATTCTCGTTCCATGTTGGTCCTGTCTTAGCTGTTCTCTGGCATTGTTAATTCTTTTACCAGTTGTTGCTCTTAAAGGATCTCTTTAATAGTGAATTTACTTCATATTGAGGGTCTGACTGATGTTGAGAATTCTAGGCAGCAAATCTCTGCTTAACCTGGGGGTTTTATCAGGTCAGTTCACTACCCTGCATGATGTTAAAGAGCTATTTTCACTGAACTCGTGCCATTGAGAAAGTTTCCTTTTTTCTGGATGAAATGTGCGTGTAAGTGGTAAAATTTGAGTATCTAAATAAATGCTTTGGCAGAGATCCAATTCTTCTTTTCATTATTTTTTGGTGCTGTAAGGATCCTCTTCATTTTATCTTCTAATATATTTTAGGCTTTAGTTCAGTTCCCGTGAATGATCAATGACTGTGTTTCAACTTGTTAGACAAGAAATGTTAGCCTTTGCCCTAATTACTGTACTGAATGAGATGGAGTGTGTGCAAAAAGTTCTGTTGTTCAATTTTGTGTCGTAAATTTACTTTCTTATTGATGTCTTGGTCCAATCAAATTCTCGTAATTCAAGTGGTAGGAGGGTTCAAGCTTGGGTACTTCTTGTGAAATCAAACAATAAAGGTGAATAAATGTTTCTTTTGACACCTGGATTTTTGTTTTGTTTGATCATGCAGGGATTACACAAATCCTTATCTTCCTGTTAATCCTACTGCAATGGAAGGTTTTGTTCAGGTGTGTTTCTCAACTGGAATATTTGTTGACCTGTTCTGTTGTGTGGACAAGGACGGCATTAACATCACACTTTATTCAGCCCGTTTTAGGTTCTGATGGAAAGAAAAAGGAAGTTGAGAGTAATGTGCTGCTTGCATCCATTGAGAATATGCAATATGCAGTCACTGTGGATGTTCTTCACACGGTATTGATTGTTCTAATTATTGTTTTACACACCCACGTGTCAGATGAATTATAATTGATCGATAACTACCAATTTGATCAGGTATTCTCTGCATTTGGTACTGTCCAAAAGATTGCAATATTTGAGAAGAATGGTGGAACTCAGGCCCTAATCCAATATCCTGGTAAGATGCTCGCGAACTACACATCCGTCATATTTTCCTAATTGGGGAGAAAGAAAGTCTCAAATAGACTAGTGAAAAAAATAAAATAAAAAAATGTAGAGCTTCTTCACATGCATATGGATCATGATGTTTGCTATGTTAGTGGATAGGTTCCTTGTTGGAGTTGTGAACAAGTACAAGGTGCTGTCCATAATTTTACACTCCTTCCCTCAATTGAGTTTTGTTTCCTTGCATCTTGAGAAACCTTAGTCGGGAAGAAACAGACTGGTAATATCAGCTTATGTAGCATTTTGAACAAGGTGTGCATTTTGGACTTTTGTTATTGTTTAGTTTTCTTTTCTTCCCATCAGTCACATGAAGGTAGTAACTTTAACTGAATATATTAACCAATTGCTGGTAGTTTTCGTTATTTCAGTGGGATGACTCCCCCCTCCACACACACACACACACACACACACGAAACAGAGGACCTTGAAATTAGTTAGTATAAATCTTAAATATATAGCTTTATTAATTTCTTCATGCTGTCATTACACTTTAGATATCACAAGGTATGTTCGTATATAGGCTTGTCTCAAGCCTAACCTAAGCTTGCAACGTCTTGGATGCATTATAATTGGATACACTGACTTCTGAAACTTCAGTATGAGTGTATTTCTAAGAACTCATTGTGGTAGACATTACTGAGTCGTGGCTGTTCTCCTCCTTTTTTCATCGTTGTATTTATATGATTTTTAATCCCTCTGCATTCAAATTGAATGCCCTTTTTGGACATAATGTCTCATATCGAAAAATATTCTTCATCTGGTGGACCGCTTTATCTACTTTTCGACATCTCATTTCTTTAAAAATATGAAAGTGACTAGTACCTGACTTCAGGTTATCTTTAAATAATGGACAGTTTCAACTCCAGCTAATTAAATTCCCAACATTAGATTTGAAATAGAGGGAGTATTTCACTGCTGCTACATCCCATATCCTTGCATTAAGGACACTGATATTTGAGATCTACTTGTGCAATATTTACACGTGGACACTGATCTACTGCACACTTCATCTTGAAATGCATTGTTTATTTCATTGTGTATGCCATCCTTTTTGGTGAAAATTTGGTTCACTAACTGATCCATGACTTGCTTTATTTCAGATATGACAACTGCAGCTGTTGCTAAAGATGCGTTAGAGGGACATTGCATATATGATGGTGGCTATTGTAAGCTTCATCTATCATACTCTCGTTATACTGATCTCAATGTAAAGGTATAAATATGTGCTTTTGAGTTAAATTTATAGTGAGAAAATTAACGTAAAGGCTTCTTTACTACAAAAAAGGGTTTGTGATTGATCAGAAAAAATTCTATCCTTGAATGTGTTCTCCTGATGCTCTTTGCCCTCTCAAGTAATCAAAGGGTTTGTTCTTGATCAGAAAAGATTCTCTACTTTAGCTTGTTCTTCTTGATGCTCTTTGCACTATCACTTGAAAACAAAATTTATTGGTCATGCCTGGATTTTGTAGGCATACAGTGACAAAAGTAGAGATTACACTATCCCTGAATCACTTGCAATGCATCAAGCTCTGGGCATCCCTGCTGCAGCTTCAGCAGTCCCTGGGTTCGGTTATGCTTCACCTTTTCAATCTCCTGTGGCAACTGTGTCCTCGTGGGATCCAGCCATGCATACTGGCAGACCAAACTTTGTGTCTGGTCCCGGCACGTTTCCTGGTCAAATATATGCTTCAACTTCAGTTCCTGCTTATGCCTCTGCAGCAATTCCCCCTGGTTCCTCCCCACTTCCTCGAGCCAACCATATCTCTTCAGGCGCTCCACCGATTAGGGTAACCAATCCTTTGCATCAGTCAAATGTGCCGCCTGGTAGTATTTCAGCACCATGTCGACCTCCTTACTATGCTTCATGAGTTGTATCAGTTTCATACTAATTTTTTTATTTTTTCAGCACCATGTCGACCTCCTTACTATGCTCCATGAGTTGTATCAGTTTCATACATACAAACTTTTATTTTTTATTTTTTTCTCACGCACAACAAAGGTTCCCCCCCCAAAAAAAAAAAAAAAATGAAAGAAGCGTTTATTTGGAGAGTAATTTGATGATGCTTCAGGCTGCTTTTTTTTTTTTTGCACAAAACCCAAGGCAGCCTCAATTTCATTACCCGAATCATGGCTCATTTTCTCACTTTATCGTCTCATGACCTTGATAAGCTACACGAGCAGCATATCCAACATTTCACTATTTTCTCGTATGCTTCTCTACTTTCCAATTTCGAATTGTAGTTAGCAAACTCAGTCCCTGGTGGTTTTTGATTCTCGTATTGTTGTGGTTGTGGTGGTGTTGATGTTGGCATTGGTCTTGGCCCTTGGGTCGGGGGAAGGGTAGGGAATGGATGGATGGTCTGTAATAGCGCCACTTTGCTGTACTTCATACCTGATGGGATGGGATGGGATGGGAATAGTCGTCAAGTATATTCGACATGGCAACCCTTCATCCATTATCAAACAGGAGACAAGTATGCGTTAGTATTGAATTTGACTTCTTATAGAGAGTAAAATATCCTACAGAAAAAATAACCGTTCTCCGATTGACTCGTTGATGTTTTGTGGTTGTAAACCAATGGTGGATGCTATGGTTGTGTGGTTGTAATGCAATGAAATGCCTTTTTTATGTCATTCTACGAGGAAATGGTTGGATATACATTTAATGACTTTTAACAGCAATTCAACTTAAACGACTTCGTTTCATCTCTTTTCAGGGTTTAAAGCAATTTTTTAGGAATGATTTTAACGTGGATTATCTCGAATAAGACAAGATTGAAAGAGATCCGAACCATCTTCGTTGTACGCCTTTTTGTCCAGATTCGTTTCTGTTCTAAAAAAATGGGTGCTTCTCTAGTCGTAACTCATTTTAAAACTAATAACTATATGGTAATAACTCATTTTAACACATGAATTATTGGAATTCACCAAATAATGAGAAAAATTAAAATATTATTTATTGAAAATGTCTTTAGGTTTTTCAAGCTCTTAACATACATTTAAAGAGTTAAAAAATGAAACGAAATCCAAATTCGGTAGACAAATTCGAATAAATCAAGAAACTGCAAAACAAATTTGAATAGTGTTAAATATTGTTAAAAAGACGAAAATATCCTTAAACTAATTCAAAACAGAAAAATGTTTAGATGGATCCCTAATGATGGAATTTGATCCCAAAAAGTTAGACAACATTATCCGACAAAAATGTGCAGAATTGAAAAACTCTCTCATTGTATTTGCTCGTGAAAATTCGATACTCGAACCAAGAGTTAAGCATGTTTTTGTAGATCCTTCTTCTCTTTTCAATTAATTTATAATTTTCTATTCCAACTGATTGCATCAATTACCTTCCCATTTATAGTGCAATATTCCTACATCAGGATACGAATTGAATTTGGGAAATATATGTATTTTATTTAATTGTTATCTCAGCATGTTCCATAACATGTAGACCAGATTTTTAAAGGTCTACAAACGACAGTTTTTTAATAAATGGGCGGTCTTTTGCTTAGTTCTAACTTTTAATACCATATTATCCATCTATAATTCAAAAGTTTAAGCTGTTAAATAACGAATAAATGTATATGTTTGAACATTGTATTCTACATTTGGATTGAAACTCACTTTCAAATACCAATAAACAATGATTACGATAAAACTAAAAGCAGGACTAAGAGCAACAAGAAGTATTAAAACAACAATTATATAGATGCATACAAATGACAGCCTTTGCATAAACTGCAGAACAAGATATGCCCTGAAAAGGTGGTGTTGTATTCATAGAATTAAGAATATAATCATAAACGTGACCAAAAAAAAAAAACTTGTTTGATAAGTTCGACTCCAAAAAAATTGGACAATATGTAAGGAAGAAAAAAGAAGTAAAATCTTGACCATCGTACTGTCCAATATTGCACACCAAACGTTATAAATCTCAAAAAACAATAAATGTAATGACCCGAGACTCTATACTTAAACCATTAACTTACATACTGTCTGCTTTGGGTGGACATGTGCCCACTCACCCCTTCATGAATTTCTATCACGTTCCCAAAGATTTAAGTTGAATCCTGATATCGAATAACTTGTCGTGATAGTGTGAGTGACATATGCCCACCCAAAGATGACAGTATATAAACTAATGACTTGGGTATGGATATCCAGATTGTTACAATGGAATGATTCAGCACGAGCTACTCTGCATGAATTTTACAAATTCCTGAAAATCCATCCTCCCATCTCCATTTTCGTCAAAAGCCCTAATCATTCTCCTGCAATTTTCCATTTCTGATCCTTCATCAAAACCAAGAGCACCAAGAACCATTTGCAACTCCCTTGAATCAATGAATCCATCTTTGTTCCCATCAAACACATCAAAAGCTTCTTTCACTTCATCCAAACCAGGATTTTTCTCTTCAAACAGTTCAAAAATATCATTCGAATCGAGCCTCATCGGAAGCTGTCCCTCATCTGAGCTACAAGAAATCCCTAAGCTTCTTAACACCAACTCCATCTCCCCTCTGCACATGCTCTCATCAAATGCCTTCTCTCTCAAAAAAGATGGCTTGTTAGAGAGGTCATCAAGTTCTTCATTCTTCAAGCCAGCAGCTTCAACTTTCAAATCATCTGACTCAGTTAATATAGATTGTATAGAAGAATTACCTTCTGAGAGGAAACTGTTGATTCTTTTCAATATGTGCAGCAAAATGAATTGAAACAATCCAAGAATCAGGACGAGTGTAAGGGGAATTGTATTTAGTGATAAGGTCTCTACTGGTAATTCACTCAAATAGGTGGTAGACATGGCTAATAGTTTCCTCTCAAGAAAAACAGAATACAATTCTTAAAAATAATCAATTCTCACATATAGATAGAACAAGGTCGATCTATATCTTAGATGAAACTCTGGGATTGATGGAGAAAATATGGAGTAATTTGAGGAATGGGGGTGGGGGGTGTTTATAGGGTTAAGGGGCTGCTTTTCAAAGGTGAGGAAATTGCTTGGATGGTGCAGTCGGTCTATGGGAGAAGGTGGAAAGAAAATGTGAATTCCATGAAATTTGGAGTAAAAGGGCAGACTTGGTTTTAAGGAAATTTGTAATATTGGTCCCTGATCTATTGTTTCAATAGCATGTTCATTCTCAATATTTATGTTAGACCAACTTGGTCAACAACCTTTTAAATAATGCTATTTTTATATAGGGCTTATAATTATGTCTGTATTGCGGTGGCCACTGTCACATGTCTAATGAGTTGGAATGCATTTTTATTTATTAAACAATGCGACATTGACTTAATTGCCACATACAGGGTGAAGCTAAGGGGACATTTTTTTTCTTATATTGTGTTGATACATTGAAAAAAAATCCAATTTTTTAAATTGGGTTTGGAGGTCAGAATTGCACCCCCTCCCCTTCCCTACGCCCTTGGTCACACAGATTGGTGATCATGAACGCTCTAGATGAATAACATTTTTCAATTTTTTATCATAGTATTGTGTAAATCATCTAACTATTTGTCAAATTGTCGCGGACTCGAAGTTAGATTTCATTTCTCAATTTTGGAGATACTTGTGTTGGATTTTTTGAGAGAATTTTTTTTCTTTGCACGTATTTTTATTGGAAAAAATTGGGAAAATATTGTTTCCTTTATTCCATATGATTTTTTAACTTGTTTTCATTATTGTGGTATTTCTAGGATTTGGCATCGACCCTTATAAATACTAGACTCTTTTCATAAGTTTTGTATTACTGAAATATAGAATAATTGTGTAGGCACAATTATTGTATTTATTTTCTCCATATTAGTCAATTAAATAAAATACTCCGTTACTCTGCCAATTAATTATTTTGCCTTTTATTTTGTTATTTATTTGCGATCATATATTTCTTATCGTATCATATATATTATCTCGATTCGTTTTATTTTCCAACAACTTGAAATGTTTCCGTAAGGATTTGAAAGACAATTTAAGAAAGATTTGGGAATCGATCGAGCAAACGTTAATTAATTTGCTCAGTTTAAAGGTAGGAGACCAACGTGGAGACTAGATTGGGGGGGGCAACATTGCGTGTTTTCAATGACTTCTTTGTGGAAATTGTCATGGAATTATATATAATTTGCCGTCAATAATGGACAAGTGGACTCAAGAATCACAACTCCATTGTAATTTCTTGGAATTCAACCTCCTAATAAAAAGATTAAGATAAAAAAAAAAAAAAAATCCTGTTAGAAGGGTTACGGGTACAAGATGTAAATAAATATACATAAAGTAATATATATATATTTTTTCGATAGTTGGCTCGGCAGCTATTATATTAGAAAAAGTTATTGCGTTGAAATTTCTTCGACAATAAATCATAAAAAAATATATGCAATATATATCTTTATAAAAGTAAAATTAACGTGTTAAAGATACATTGCAATAAAATATTAGGTAGTGCTTTTTTTCTTTTGGCACAATTTTTGACAGTAACCTCTTTAGGACCTTTAGAGGGCTAAAAGTATATTACGTTCAATTGAATTTTAAAGCATTACCATTCAGCTCTGCGATTTTCTTTGAACCTTGATTTGTCTCTTTCTGCTTTTTGTTTTAGACTTTCTTTTGAGAGATGTTGCTGGTTATTTTCTTGTTACAATAAATTACTACGTTGTCTTGTCTTTGACTCATCTCCGATAATTGTTGAAGCTTATTATTAGAGCAGTAAATGAATCAGATATAGATCGGATCTGTCTATGATTTCGAAAAGTCATTTTATTACTGTTTTGTTCATCCCAAAAAAATGCATATTTATGTTTAAAATTTTTATAATGTATTTGTACAAACAATCAATTCAAGCAATAAAAAGGAAAGACATATAACTAATATTCCATACTAATAATCAATCAAATAAACATAATTCGTTAAATATAAGTCAAATTAGATATAATGAGTTCAGACACAAACACAGTTTGATAGGAGAAAATGCAAATTTAAGTTCTAATTACTTGAAAATTTGATTGGAAAAGTGAATACTTGTAGTAAATGTCATGATTTGTAAAGAAATTATATACAAATTTTAAAAAATTAGAAGTGTTAAGATTTTGTTAAAAGGCGTGAGGAAAATAGTAAGAGAGAGCAAGAAAAGGGCAAAAATTCAAATTTATTGTGATTTTGCTCCTGTTTGGTGGAGATTAAAATCAGATTCTTAGTAAATTTTGATAAAAGTTAAATAGTTATGGATTTCATGAAATATATTATTAAATTAATTGTTAATTTTAATTTAGATTAAAACTTAGATTTCAGTCGTTATCAAACATGAGTTTATAAAAAAAAAACTCAAATGTTGGGGGTCACGTGACCCTAGGACCCCCGCCCCCTGGGTTCGCTAGTGTCTCCTTCCTATTATTTAAAAAAAAAAAAGGTCAAGCCCCAACCTTGAGGGTCCTCCACCGCCCCGTCTCTAAAGTTTTGTGGTGGAGGTAAATCACGGGTGTGCCTCAGCAGGCTAGGTACAATGGCTGCTATATTGGTGCCCACAAAGAGTCCAATTTCATACCTTGTAAAAAACATGAATCGAACCCTCACACTAAATTTGCCAGCTCAGCAGAGATTATCTCACTTCTGCCATTAGTACCATTGAGCTATGTCTCGGGGGCTGACTCCTTCCTATTATTTAATTGACATGGGTATGTTAGAGTCCTAATTAAATAGCGGGTTTCGATTTTGAAATACACATGCAAATTAAATAGTGACAAATACTCCATAATTCAAGAATATTAGGGGCTGTTCTCTTTGTGTTTCAGTTTTGTGTTTTGAGTTTTGAATTTATTTTGTGTTTTGTGTTTTGAGTTCCATTTTGAGATTTTTGAAAATGTGTTCTTTTTGACATTTTGAAAAATTGTTTTGAAAACACTCAAAACGCGTTTTGAAAATTTTGACTTGATTATAACTGAAAACACAAAAAATGACAAATATATCATTTTGGGTTTTTCTTTACAAATTTTCAACTTGTTTCCAAAAACGCGTTTTAGAAAATGGGAAAGAGAACGCGTTTTCGCTGTTTTGGAAAATCGAAAATAGAAAACGGCTTGAAAATGGTAAAGAGAACAGGTCCTTAGAGATTTCCGAACACGGCATATAACAATTTGTTCTTTTTGATCCTTCCCTCCTAGCATTTGGTTCATGGCTTTCAAAGAAACAAAGCGTACATTTCTCTTGCTGCTTTTCTGTCTATAGATGAGCTTTACACTTCAAAGTTGAAAATTTTAATTTAATTGCAGTTAACAGGTTGGATTAATAAAATAAATTAGACTTGAACAACTATATTAAAATAAAAATTCGTATGAGCATTTTTTTTTGACATATAATTTTTTTAAAATGTAAACAAATAATTAGACTTGAATTGCCTCGGACTAAAATCCAGGACAACCCCACTATCTACGACTCTAGTCCATACTATTATGAACACTCGAAAATACATTCTTACATAAAATAAAATTACTCGTAAATAAGTAAAATAATTATTTTATTTTTTAATCACATGTTCTTTGAAAAATTACTATTTCAAAATACATTTTCTCCTAAAATTCAATTTTAATGAGCTCAAACATGGGCTAAATATAGTCAGCAACTTTAATTCTACCAAAATCCAATCAAAGATCACGTGGAGATTAGATTAAATATGGATGTCTTAAAAGAAGAAGAGTGTTATATATAGATGAAGATATATGAAACTTCAAGAGTTCGTACTGATATCATTTTATGAAATTAAGAGAAGAGAATAAAGAGAGTCAAAACTCATGTATACTATTTCATTATATAATGATCCCTATATAAGATTTCAATAAGAGTTAAAATCTGAACAAAATACAATCTTCTTGAGTAAGTAGAAAGTTGTATAGATTTCATCAATTAGTCATTCAGTTTCACAATAAAATAAAATAAATAAGAACAAATAGGGGTGAACACTGTTTTGTTTGATCGGTTTGCAAATTTTCAAACCAAATCACTTAAAGCGGTTCAAATTTTTTTTAAACAAAACCAAATCGCTTCAATTTCTAAACCAAACCAATCCAAACCACATTTTTCGGTTTGGATCGGTTTAAAACCACGGTTTAATAAAAAAAAAAAAGTATATCGAACAAGTTAAATCATAAAT